>JAJTUV010002680.1:0-117724 GCA_021653895.1 Mastomys natalensis | reverse complement strand
GGGAAAGGCCCATTACCTGCTTGTAAGAAAAGCAAATCTACACTGTGTTTAAAATGAAATATATGTATATGTGTTTGTTTACAGTTGTTTGCTATTTGTAAACTTAAGATCATTAGTCTTGCTTTATTGAACAAGGACTTTGTGCAAGTAAATAACGAAACCTTTCGCTTACCTTTACATCTACTTTGGAACTAAAGTGAAGAATTGTAAAAAAGCAATGCAACTGAGCTTCCTTTCATTTCTATTTCAGTGGTCTGTGATCCATGAAATATGTTCGCTTCAAACAATGCAGCCTGAATGGATATATGTTGATACACACCTTCACCTCTCTGAGACTTTTTCTCCTGCATTTTCCCTAACTGAAGCCTTTAAAGAGTTCTACTTTTGACTCAAATCTCTCCTCTCTGGTAAATGTTTCCCCAGTGGTGTTTGCTAACACAGTAACCTCACTACTTCAACAAATATTTCTGGAGTATCAACTTGAAGATCATAATCTCTACCATCCTTCCACACTAAGAAAACATGTTACAGAATAAAGAATCCTCATGTGTTCAACTCTTGATTAGCTTCTTGTATTTCCATGGGAGCTCATGACTTGGTGGGGCACCAATTTCTAAAACATGTCCCCCATAGTTAATATCTAACTGCCTATGATCTTGCCCCTTCTGCCCATTTTGCTTCTTAAGGATATGTTGAATTCCATTGCTTTTCAGGTAGTGTGATTCTTTAAATAATTTTTAAAATGTCGTGTTTCAGTCCTTTTTTATTAAACTCAAAATACGTATTTTTCTTTCCATCTCAGCAGCATATAGGTTGTAATCTCTCTTCAATTTTGATCTCCTCCCATGTATACTTCAGTCAACTGATTTTACTTTCTAAATCTCACAGTGATAATAGGTGTACAACTTGATAGCAGTAGTGTTAACGTGGTTTGTTTTACACTTACCAAAAGACTAAGCTATTCTTAAAATGGGCAGGATGTATGGAATGTATGATTTGACAGTGAGAAGCAGATAGCACAGAGGTGAAGATACACAGTTACATATATCACACCAAATCACACACTGTAGTCAGGTCACAGTACTCAAATACATAATCAGAAAAGCACTGTTAGTATTTTCTCTTGTTTGTGGGAAATTATTTTAAATCAAATTTATTTTAAGTGAGAAATAGATTTTAAGTAAATACACAGTATAAAAATATACTTTAGATTCTACCTGTTTTAATTCATATTAATTTTTATACTCATTTATTCATTCACCTAGCACAGATTTACTGAGTTTGTAAATCTGCCAAGAGGTATATACATCCTTGTCTTTTGTGCCTCAAATTTATTTCATGGAAACAATGTAAAAAACAAGAAAACAAGCAAAATTATTAATATTGGTTTTGACTTAAAGGAGAGAGCATCTTGAGATAGAAAATAGCAAGTATATGAAAGAGATGGATAGGCAAACCAAATACAAAATAAAGCTTAAGTTTAACCATATGAAAGAATTTAAAATCAATCTGATATATTGAGATAATTTACAAAAGAAAAATTACGAGGAACCCTCAGTGAGACCAAAGAAATGGAGTTTAATGTATTTGAGAAAAAGACTGAAGACCAGTACAAAATGGTGTAAGAGAAACTTAGGTGTCATTAGCAAGAAAGAGATTTGGAGAGTGAAGCCAGTTTGGGTTGTGTATGATGTCACAAAGAATATGGGCACTTTCTCTATGGGTTTTAGAAAGATACTGTAAGTCACAAGAATGATAAGATTTAAATGTCATGTAAATCACTTCAATTTATTCATACATTATAGATTAACCATTGACAGAAGTGAAAAGCCACTGATACAAACATTGAGCAAGATTAAACTTAAACCACAGTTTTGAGATATCCCCTTAGCTGTTACCATCCTTTGGATATGGTTGTTAAATCTGAGGCATCAAAAACACAATGCACATATTTCTTAAGTAGTCGAATTATCCCATGAGGTGAAAAAACGGCTGTATATGTCCATCTAGTACATGAATCTTGTGAAATTGCTTTCAACCTGTTCCATAATGTACAGACTACAGCGGTGTTATTGTATACATATTATAGGGTGCTCCTTAATCTCAGTTGGTTTGTCATGACAGACCCATCAACTTGAAATATCATAAATTAACAATGCATTTGAGAAAAAGCCACCTGGGAAAAAGGTTATTAAACCTTGCCTACTTTAAGTATGTGCAGTGTACTAACACTAGTCCACAACTAGACAAAACTATCTCAACCCAAGCACATTGCATAATAAAATACTGACTGTCTCACGTAGTTTTGGAGTATACTACTGAAAGTAAATATGAGATTTGCTGTTGGAGTACACTCTTAAACCATCCCCAGATGGGAAACTCATGGTGATTCATCATGATTTGTGGACCATATACATGCATAAATGTGTGTAATAAGGAAGACTTAAAGCAACACTTACATGAAACAGCCCAGCTGCTATTCAATTTAAACAGTCCTCTAGAGTCTGACTCTTCTTTCTTATAAGTCTGTGCCACTGTACTCGATTGGGTCCCCCTCTCTCATGTATGACTCTAATGAGTAGAGGTAACACCATATATTACTATTAATAGTAATAATAAGAATAATAATAATAAGAAGAACCCTTGATACTGCTATCAATTTTGAATTATATTTAGGTTATATTTTGGAATATTTAGGTTTTGAATTATTATTTAGGATAAATTATTCTAGAAAACTTAGCATTGCCCAAATACTAGTGATCATATAATCATTTTTTTAAATTAAAAAAAAACTATTATTCAGTTAGGAAAATTTAAGGAATATTTGTCAAAATTAAAGACATAGTACTATTTAAAACAACATTTAAAAACAGTAAAGAATAGAAGTTTAAAAAAATGTATATGATCTATGCATGGTAAAGTATACAACACCAATTAAAGTCAAATTCAAGTCAACAGAGAGACACTACATTGCCATAAACTGGAATGTGAGACAGTAACCACATGAGCTCTGTCTGAGTTCTGCCCAAGACTGATCTGCTTGTCTGTGTAGAATCCTAACAAGGTTCTATGCATACATGGGCAAGTTCAGTTACTAAATTAACTATAACAAGATAGAATAAGAAAAAAATGAATTGGAAGAATCAATATGTCTTGTATAAAAGGCCTAATAGATAGCTATTATTCAGTACTTAAATTTACATGAAAAACTGTATATAGATATTCAGAGTAGTTTATTTATAACAGTTAAAGACTTAAAAATCTAGTCATTTGGGGTATGTAAATGGTATTATAAAATGCAGTGCATCTATATGATGGAATGGTAATTAGCAACACACTGGTTAAACATACTTTGAATGAGTCTGGGAATCATGCTGAGTAAAAAGAATAAATGCCCAAAGGTTTTGTACTTCATGATTGCATTGATAAAATATGCTTGTAATCGAAACAGTATAGAATTTGGGAAGACAGACAGAGTGGGCAGAGCAACATAAGGCATGCTCCCAATAAGAGGATGGCTGGCTGTCTTCTCTGTATCAGTGTATTTTAACACCATGATTATAATGTCATAACATACACAGAGAAAAATAATCTTTCACTTGATTAATACGCAATCAAGATGAGGATGCTACATCTGTGCATTCATATGACCATTGAAGTAGACAGTGCTATTCTGTACCAAGTACCAAAGTCAGATAGGGACCAAATGTCTTCAAAGAATGGAGCACATTCATGTGCTCAAATACTTATAAATATGTCAGAGTCACTAAATTTTAACTACCTTCACTCAATATGCTTCAATTGTCGCCTTAACTACAGTAAGCATTTAGAATAAAAGCCAAAATAGAATTATTGCTGCCTTCTGAAACCTGAGATGTTAGCTCTCTATTAAGCTGTTCTGTGCTAGCCCTGAGCAGCTTCCTGGTAAAGCAGAGCTGCCTAGTTGTATCAAGATTTCTAGTCACTGCATAAAGGAAACGCCTAAGAGTTGCCGTATTGCTTTCTGAGATACAAATTGCTATATATTTCATGTAAAAGTTGTTATACTAAATAGAATAAATTTTGGAGTCTCTTTTTCACTTGTAGATTAAGTGGGTAATATCTAATTTGGCATTTGAGTTCTAACATTATGTAACCTTAGCTAGGTTGGGGTGGTTTTAGAATGTTTCCCTAGTCATCTTAATTTGTTCCATTTTCTGACTCCGTCCTATAAACAAAAATGGCAATGATACTTTATCCTGATTGTTTTTTCTTCTTAGTTTGTGCCACTCCTATTATTTTATGTGATATTATCCTATTAAATGTATAAAAATGGTAAAAAAAAAAAAAAAAAAGTACAATTAATAGCAGATGTGCAGCTTGGTCTTCATGTGGGTCCCCCAAACACTGGAACTGGGACTGTCCCTAAAGTTGTTGCCTGTCTGTGGAATTCTTTCCCCTAACTGGGGTGCCTTGTTTGGCCAGAGTAGGAAGAGATATGCCTAGCCATGGAGAGAATTGATGTGCCAGCTTTGGGGGATACTAAGGGGGTCTCAACCCTCTGAAAGGAAAAGGAGGTGGTGACGGGGACTGTATGAAGGGGGGACCAGGATTGGTGCCAGAGATTGGGATGTAAAGTGAATAAATACATAATTTTAAAGTGAATAAATAAGTAATTTAGTTGAAACATAAATGACTCTCCCTCTGTAAGGAACCATCAACCTTTCTTGGTTGAATGAATAAATAAATAAATAAATAAATAAATAAATAAATAAATAAATAAAAGTCCAATTAAATGTTACCCACTGCTTTGTAAGAAATTGGATTATGGATTATTTGATTTAAAATTAAATATTTTTTCTAGTCTTCAAACTAATATGGCATATTTAATAATTTAAAATTTTAGGTTAGAATCAGAACTTACAAGATAAATACTTATTGTTTATTCCAGAATCATCTTCCAAATGAGGAATCCCTACTATCAAAATTAAAACAATGAATTTCAGTTTTCCATAAAAAATGTTTTAATGTATTATAGAATGGTGACATCAAACAAAACACTCAAAATTTTAAGAACATATCACCTTTTGGTAAAGTTCTGCTATCTTAGAAAAATCTAGTATATAATCTATTAACTATACAATCTCCGTGTTGCACTGCCTACAGATTTATTCATTCTTACTGATACCTTCTATCCTTTTCCTGGGGCATAGTCTCTTCCAGCTGTGAATAGACACCATCATACTCTCTGCTCTGTGCCTTCAACACTTTTACTCTGAATCTAAATGAGACAAGACCACATGAACGTGCCTTTTTGTGGCAGATTTATTTTATTTGTCATACTGCTGTGTGAGTTAATCCATGATGTCTCAAACGACATTGTTGAGCTCTCTGTGAGCAAAACAGTATTCCACAGCGTGTATACACTCGCTCATTTAGTGAAGGATACATGACTTGATTCCTAAGTGAACTGTGTGTGTAAATAAAAAGTTCAGGTTTCTCTGACGAATTCTATTTTGTTTTCCCTCGGCTACATATCCAGAAGGGAAATTCTACATGTAAATTTATAACTGTTTTTGTTTGTTTATTTACATGTTTGCCAAAGGTAAGTAGGAAAACCAGTCTGTCCACACGACATTTTTAAAAACTGAATTTAGTCATTGTCTTTTAGAAGGTGTGCTGCAGTTAAGAGATAGACCCTAATATGCACAAACTGTAGATGTATTTCCTGTGCAGTGCTAGGTGGTAAGTCCTCTGATGAAGAAGCATCCAAAAGCCAAAGGAACAAAAGAGAAAACCGACATCACTATTGAGGTTCATCACATCTCTACATGCCACAGTGACAGCAAGTGCACTATGACTTTAAAACCAAAGGTAAGTTCTTCAAATGCACAAGGAGGATACTTCGGAGGGAAAACAACTGTGGAAGAAGAAAGCATGTGGTGAGTTGTCTCAGGACTCTACTCTTCTACTCAGACAGTTCTTTTGGACTCTGCAAGTACCCCAAACCAGATTAGTGACCTTAAGTGACAGCACTTAGCTGACAAGGAACAGACTGTGATACCTGGGATAAATTATGTACTGTAAGCTGGCCCTGATAATGGACAGAAGCGAAGAAAACACTTTAAGCTAAATTAAATGGAAACATTTAAGGATTGGGGAATGGTGGACATTTTAGTGAGTGAACAGAAACAGTGTTGAACCTGTGAATATACACTTTTGTTTCAGCTGCTGTTGCTGTTCATGTTATTTTAGACACTTTGAAGACAGCAGGATGACATATGTCCCACTAGAACTTTCATCAAGAAGCAAAGTAAATCTTAGGGGCTAGAGAGCCGGCTCAGCGGTAAAGTGCTTGTGTATTTCTTGCAGAGGACCTTGGTTCAATTCCCAGCATCCACACTGAGCTTTATAACTATCCTTTTCCAGTTCCAAGGGACCCCAGGCCCACCACTAATTTTCCCAGGCACCAGGCATGCATTTAGGCAAAATGACATATAAATACATAAAATAAAATATATAAACATATAAAATAAAATATAAAATGAATACAAATTAAAAATATAAGAAGCAAAGTAGGAATTGCCCATTCGGAGAAGTTAATGAAGCAGTAAGGCAATTAAATAAAGTTAATTTTTGATTTTGCTTTCATTATAGCATGTCTATTCAATATGCTAATGGCAGTCATTTGTTAGTGAGGTTCTATATTACAATATACACAACAGCTTCTTCTGTCCCACAATCCACAGATATTGGTCAGCTATAGGATTCGATTAGTTTTGTCATCTCACTTTAACCTTATTATCTCAGAAGCACTCTGATGCTTAGTGACAGGCGGATTCTAGATTGAAATTGCACGTTGTGGATCCAGCACAAAGACTTGAAATACATAAACTATAAAAATCTCTGAAATCTCAAACTTGAAGTAAAAGATGTATCTTACTGTGGTTTGGATATAATCACCAGCAACAATGTGTTAAAGCACTGGGCTTCACCCAAACTCGCTATTAGGAATTGGTGGAAACTTTAAGTGTACCTGGAGAGAGGAAGAGAGGTCATTTGGAGGGTTTCCTTAAGAAGATATAGGAACAACAGCTGGTGCTCCCTCTAGCTCTCTCCTCTACCTCCCCTTTCCCTATCCCCTCCATCCCCTCCCTCTCAATCTACTCCTCTAGTCACCATAATATCAGGAGTCCTTTCTCTGTTACATTGTTACATTATTTCCTGCCATGATGTTTTGCCACCCACAAGCTAAAAGTGATTGGGCCACCTCACGATGGCCTGGCACCACTGAACCCATGAAGCAAATAAATGTTCTCTCCTATTAAGTTTCTTTTCTGAGACGTTTTGTCACAGAAAGGAAGAACTGACTCTCCCATGTCTCAACACTGAGACATAGGTTAATAATAGAATCTTATTAGCCTCCCTATCTGACCACTGCATTTATTATAATAAATAAATGCAAATAAATAAACGTACCTCAGTAGCATGCAGACATGTTGAAAAGACAAAGTGAGTGTTCCAATGAAGTCCCAAGTAAACAAAAGCAATAACCTAAAACAATCTAACAAAAATGAACAACCTTTTGAATGAGTCCTTTTGGGAAGTAGAGTTTAAACGTCCTATTAATCTGCTTTATACTTAAAAGCCATTCAAGTATCTTATTTGATGAATATAATAAAAAAATTCAGGAACAAATGACATACTTTGAAACACAGATCATTTACACCTGCTCTCCAAATAAGGGAATGTACGCATACTAGAATTACGAAATGCTATTGCAAATAGAATAGTGCCCTGAGAATCCTGCAAGAACTTTGTTATTAGACCAAAAGTTAGATACATAAATATCTGTCTTGTAGAAACTGATAGCTGAATAAAACACTTAGCAACTAAATTCCCCCCCTTTTCATTAAAGACTTTTAATGTGAAATTGCAAAGTAAAAAAAAAGCTTAAAAATGTTATATAAATTGATGTATGTAAAAAAAAAAAATGTCCATCTAAAAATGACACAACCTCAAAAAGTTGCTGTTTTTTTTTTTTTAACAAGTATATTCCAAAAGAATATGGCCACGTTTCAGAGAGAGATTTCTTCTCCCAGCACCATGACAAGTGTTGGTATCACTGAAAGAAGTCTGAAAAGGAATTCAAGCAACATTATATTTTTTAAATGTTGGAGAAAATAAAAAAGACTAGTGTGGCATGTGATGCAAAGATCTAAGTTTGCACATGACCCTAACTCAGTTCTTAATAATCAAAAGTACTACTGGGGCCTGGGCAGAGCCTCCTCCCAAACATGCCTTGAACACACAACCACAACTCACAGAAGTAAATTCGCACATTTTCTAGCGCGATCAAGTCATTTGATTTGTGGTCTCCTGCATCTCTTTGCCTCTAAATGCAGTTGGATTACTGTTAATAATGTGAAAACAGTTGTTTGTAACTGGGGCTATTTTAAGGAGAGTTAACAGAATTTTCTGTGAGTGCACTGCAAGCCCGGGATGAGTTTTTTCCCCAAATGGTCTGTATAAATTCTTCTTAAATTAAGCATTGGCATTTCACTTTTCTACTGCTAATCACGGCAAGCTACCTAATTCCTAACTGAAAAATCAAACGTCTTACTGGCTCTCTTCTAGCCGAGCCTTTTTGAATAGCCTCTCATATTAAGGATTCAATGGATGTGCTTTAAATGAACCCGTTTCACTGGCAGGTGCCTGCTGGTTTTTAGGATTTAAACGGTACCATTACTATCATTTATAAGGATAACATCACAATTAAGAATGTATGAATAATTTAAAATTGAGTAGCGTTCAGTTTCACAGTCTGTCTGGCATGAAGGTTGGAAAGTGCAAGGTCTTTATTTTATTACAAAACACTGGCTGTCTGGGTAGGAGATGAAAAGTTACTAATTTCAGGCTTTACTTCAAACCCTTTAATCTTGCAAATAAGTGCCTTTGCTGAGGACTTTCTTATCTCCTAAAGCCATGCTAGAATTGCTCCGGATCATTGTCTGTTCCCAAGGTCCTTACCTTATCCTAGGTGAGCCAAGTGAGACAAAGGGGAATCCACCAAGGGCAGGATTATTCAATAGAGCTTTGCTTTTTAAACCCTAACTTGTGCTGTTGGCAAATATCATGAAACCCAATCATTTCATTGCCATAAATAATGCTATATAATTAAAATTCCATTCTGTGATTGTGAACAGTGTGATAAACTGTTTATGAATTGGTAATTCTATTTATTAAAAACAGAGGCATTACTTTTGACACATTGAATTATAACACAGACAAACAGATCTTGGGTTTTAATTAAATGCTCTATTTGATGAGCTTTTTTGCTCTAAGATTTAATAGCAGACCTAGAATTTGTATGGTGTAGAGCAGGGGACAATCTCAGCAGGGAATGTGGAGTCTCAGATGGACAAGCTCTGTTAAGATGCAAAAGGAACCAAGCAGAGCCTGGTCTTGCCAGTCATGGTCTTTGTGTCCAGCCCAGGACTTCTGCCTGGCTTGCAAAGGCCTCTTCAAAGTCTTTGTTTCTTTCAAAGCTTCAGCAAGCCTCCTAGTCCACTAATGTATTACGCATTTTCTAATCATGAAGCAAGACTGAATATTTTTAAAATAAATAAATTACACCAAACTGCTTTGAGCTTTCTTTCACATTAAGCTACATTTAATATTCATTTCACATTTTTTTCTATTAATTAAAAGTAAACCGTGTATTGTATGGTACATTATCCCTCTAACAGCCCCATGTGGAGATCATGAAGTGGAAGACTAATGGTGTAGACTTTAGCATTTAGTTTTAACTGGAATAATTTACATATCTGTGAGAAGAGTCCAAGGCATGTGTAAATAAGCAGAACTCTGAGATATCAAGACCCTTGCTCAGTTTACTATGGACTGCCGAGCTATATGGGCTGTGTATTTATTCCATCCGTCAGGTAATTTAATGAGAGTTACACAGCATCTATTTCTGCAGAAAAGACAAAAGTTATTATTAAGGAGAGGCATGTGGCAGTAAGAAAAATGTGTTTGCTTGTTTTATTTTATTCTATTACCCTGAGTAGCAAAGGTGATTCTATTCAATGGTCATTAAGGTTTACCTTTATAATTTATCAAAAAAAGAACCCACATCAATTGTTTTTTGCTGAAATTTCAAAATTGGAAACATTAAAATTTGATGTAAAATGCCAGATATTTAAGGAGCCTTTT
This sequence comes from Mastomys natalensis, assembly GCA_021653895.1. Classification (NCBI taxonomy): domain Eukaryota; kingdom Metazoa; phylum Chordata; class Mammalia; order Rodentia; family Muridae; genus Mastomys; species Mastomys natalensis. Next base: position 107,530 of record JAJTUV010002680.1, on the reverse strand, counting down.
TTATTAGAAAAATAACCCCATAGCTGTAATATGTGGGATTTTTATTAATGTGTAACCCTATTAAGTGAACCACCAAAGTATATTAAGGGAAAAGCCATCAACTCCGAAAGGGAGCTTTGACTTCCAATTACCAGATATTCTGACCAGTTCTAAGAGAGCAGGAATGTTTCCTTCAAAACCAGAGAATTTAAGTAAATGATCAGAAAAGCATAATTCTCAGTGAATTGTCTGCAATGAGCAATCTATGTTGTGAATACTATGCAGCAGTTACTAGAAGACAGATTATTTTAAGAAAACTCTCAGTTTCCTTGATAGAATTTAAATCAAATGACATCAGGCTATAGGACTCAAACTGATTTAAGCAATCAGTTCTTAAAATATTCCCAGTATGAACTAGATCGTCTGTGAGAAAGTCCCTGTGAGAGGAAAACAAGTCCATGAGGACTGTGCATATATGATTCTGAAGAAAAGATGAAATATCAATCACCAAGGCTGTTTTCCAAAGAGTCTTCAATTTTTGGCATCAGTGTGGCCAGACAGAAATAAAAAAAGGTTACCTTAGTGGATAACAACACATTCTTGAATAAGATATTCATAGAATTGAAAGAGTTGCTTATAGATACCAGTTGAACTAGCTCTTCATATTTATCCTACAACTGTACTTCACTTTAGCAAAATTCAAGTTAATATTAAGATATTTAGAATTGGCTGAATTGCTGCCGTTCCTTTAAAAACATCCTAATCTTTGTAACCTAAACCAACGGTAGGAGAGCACAAGTTTTCAGAGACACTGCATTTTTACATGGCATCTTGAGTGTTCACACTCCCACAGAGGCCGTCAGACCTGCTAAATGGCATAGCCAAATTTCTCTGAAATCTTTTTATAATACAATGATGCATAAGTGTAAGTCAACGTAGCATTTGACTCTTCAAATACCACACTAAAAAGTTCTTAAAATATACAACCCACTCCATTGGATGAATCTGAGCCAGTTTCTGTCAGAGTATCTGTAACTGCCTGCCCTTTGCATATTTTAACCTAGTGTGTTCAACTTCCACACTATTCTTACAGAAACAAAAAACTCAAGTGAGAATTCTCTACCTTTGTGATTTACCTGATCACATCACAAGCTTAGCCAGGACTAAGTGAAAATAAGTCTATGTATATTTTTGTAAATGTGAATAGTGTATATCCTCTGGTTTTATTCTAAAATATGCATTTCTAAGTCTGAGAATTAATATTTAATGCAAAATTAAAATATATCTCCCTATGAAAAACAAAAAAGATGATGATCTTGGCATGGTGGCTTACCTTTAATCCTAGCATGCAGGGGACAAAAGCAAATAGGTCTATATCATTTCAAAATCAACCTGGTCTACAAGTATCCGAGTACTAAGACAAGACTACATAGTGAGACCTGCTGCAAACACAACAATATAATGTGGAAAACCCCCTTTTATTTTGATAGAGTTCTTCTTTATAATATTTGAATCTTTGTCTCATTTTTGTCAATTTCCAATTTATTACAGAAAATATAACTACTGGTCAACCCCTACCATCATTTCTATTGTCAGTTATATGGACTACTAAAGAAATAAAACTTTACATAGGCCTTATTAATACTCAAGGGAGCAAATATGGAGACAAAGTATGGGACAGAAACTGAAGGTGGGGCCATCTAGAGACTATTCCACCTGGTTATCCATCCCATGTGCAGTCTCCAAAGGTAGACGCTCATGTGAATGTCAAGAAGTGCATGCTGTCAGGAGCCTGATATAGCTGTCTCCTTAGAGGTCTGCAAGAGTCTGACATGTTCAGAGGCGGATGCTCACAGCTAAACGTTGAACTGATCAAGGGGTTCCCAATGGAGGAGTTAGAGAGAAGACTGAAGGATCTGAAAGGGTTTTTGGCCCCATGAAGAGAGCAACAATACCAACCAACCAGAGCTCCCAGAGTCTAAACCACTAGCCTGGGAGCACATAGGGAATACCCCATGGCTCCAGCTGTATATGTAGGGGAGGATGGCTTATCAGGCATAGGTGGGAGAGGAGATTCTTGGTCCCATGAAGGCTGGACGCCGAGTGTGGGGAAATTCGAGGGGGGGTAAGGTCGGGGCACATCCTCATAGAAGCAGGAGGAGGGGGGATGGGATAGGGGAGTTCCTGGGTGGAGGTGGGGCAAGAAATGGGGTAAGGAGTAACATCTGAAATGTAAATAAAATATCCCATAAAAAAGGAAGAAAAAGAATTTTAAATAATTTAACCACACAATGGATTTTTAGACTGTGATATAAAAGGAAAATTGCTTTGAATATGAAAAGTTATGTACAAATAATAAAAAAATTTTTTGAATAGAGATGGTCATTTTTGAGGGATTTTGTTTGCTTCAGATATTGATAGTTAAGGGAGATAGCTATATATAATTTTTTTAACAAGACCCAATCTTGACTTCATTTTCACTTGGACTCTACAAAGTATTTCAGTAGCTTTGATCTAATAGTTCATTTTATGTTTAGTAAAGTAGCATTTCAAAATGTGATAGTACAGTGATATATGTCAATTACATGGCTTATTTCATCATTAGGAAAAATAAAATTTCCAGAAATCTGATCCTGGAATAAAGTTTTCCATTCCCTTATTATAGAGACTTTTCTGTATTTCTGTCATATTTGTTTGGACAGAGAAATAAAGACATGGCCACTTTCTATTAGATCAATGAGCTAAGCAATAGTAGTTCAGAATGTTTGGTGATTATTCAGTATGTAGATGCCAATTCTCTCTCCAGTCAATATTAGTTTAAAATTTTGAATTCTATGTTTGTGGTCTGGGCTTAAAGTATGGTTTTGGGTGTCTCTATGTGACAGTCACTAAAATCATTCTGACTCTCCCTCACTGTCAAGAATCATTTTGGTTTCTATGACATCATGACATCAATCCTTTAGTATCATATAGAAACTTCTGTTCCTGTTTAATAATATGTACTAGACTAATATTATATCCATGACTCTAAAATGAATAAGCAAAGACTATACAGTATTTCTAATCATTCAGGACCAAACTTCTATGATTAAGTAACATATTAAAATGTTCTTAATATTTGAGAATTCTTCCAATGAGGTATTTTGATGTTTAAAGGTCTTTCACTTATGTTTTCTCCCATGGATTTTGAAGGTATATAAAAGTAAAATATGTGCTGTTTCTCTTTCATTCCAAACACTTTTATCAATGTATGACTTTAATTATATAAAATAAAAGGTAACTACATAAGGAAAAAATAGCTCTGAGCATATAAATGAACCAATGTTGCTAAAATCATTGAAATTCAAAGGATAAATCCCTTCCCTGTAATAAGAGAAATTTTATGAAGGGATCAAGTGATTCTATTGATAATGCTAGCTTGAGACAATAGAAACTGAGTGTTGTGGCATGAACCCTTCTTCCTGTGTGCTACTAATAGCCCTCTGTACATACATATTCACTTTAAGTTTTTTAAGCCATTTGCTTGCAGATGTCACTAAATAAATGGCATTCATTCCTTAAGCAGGAACCGTACCTGTTAACCACCTCATCCCGTTCTCTCTTTAAAGCTGGGCTTGATGTGCACAGCATGCTCAAAAACTGTACTCCCAGTTCAAATGAGCTGGATTACAGACCATGACCACTGAGACCCTCACATGACAAAGCCTTTGTGTAATTAATATGCAGGGTAAAATGCTCCCTGGACTCCCGCTAAAGCGATTTAAATCATGCACATAAAAAATGTAATCACAAATTTAGCATGGTGGACAGGGTGGTCACACTGGGCTTGATTGCATAGAAGGCTCCAAGTGTGTTTTAAATGTCCTTTAAGATTGAGATTAGGGCTTGTACTTACAAGATGCATATTAATCTAAAACTCAACATTTTTCAGTGTGGGATCACAGTAGGAGAACATTATGGGCAATAGAGGTTCATTCTAATCCCAGTAGGTAATTACACTTTGAAATAATATTCTTTAATTAAATCTTGTTTGCAGTTGATTGATTTAAACACTAAATCTAAAACCCTAAATTTGAGTTTTTATCAATTTTTGATGCTTATTGCACACAACTTGGACTTTAATTGATGTTTCTGAAGTTTCAAAGCCCTTGTCCACTGCACCCTAGTTGAATTTAGTAATTATCAACATGATTCTTTAATACTCCTGATGACTTTCTTGGCAAGCCTGGTAAGTTTGAGCCACTTGCAAAATGTTAATAATGCCCAAAAGACATTTCATATGTAACTATGACAATATTTACTTGTAAGATTCTTTGACCACACCTTCAGAGACACATAATATAATCATTTATTTAAAATATTGAAAATTGTTCTAACATGTATACTTCTTGGAACATCATAGCATAAAAATGTTGAACACTTAATGTTCAAAAAACTGCTTTTTCTAAAAAAGGAGGGAGTAAATTCCATAGTTTTATGTATCTCTTCAATTCTGAAATGGTATTTTATTGAACAACAGCTATACATATGTGTATGTATCTATCTTTCATGTATTCACAAAAACATTGTTTATATATCTATTTAGATGTTGCCCTGGTGTTTTTACTTATATCCTTTCCATTGCTTTTGACAAGGTTTATAGTATGAGACTCAGAGACTCTATTTGACCATGAATTACTTTATGTTCAATAGTCCATACCATACCCATTCAAGAACTGCTAAAAGCCTCATTTCTCCTGTCAGCATTGTGAAAGAAGACTGTTCTGAATAGTTATATTAATGACTAATTTAATTTTATTCTTGTATATTTTGGAGGTCTGGAAATCCCTCTGTCTTCTGCCATTACTGCTTTTCCTGAAACGAAGTTGCAAAAATTTTCACATGCTTTGTGATCCACAGAAAATAACTTTGACATATGTCCTAATTTGAAGCATGATGTTATCTTTCAGGGATGATCAAGGCTCTCCAAAATTTGTGGTCAATCTTCAAATTACAATTAGACCATCTAATAGGTAACTAAAAAAGTCAAAAGTTTACAAGTTTCTTACTAAAGACACAAAAGTAGGTCACGTGACCTAAGCACTGTGGTTTAAAAATGGCTCACCAATGTTTACATTTAAATTCATATAAACAAAGATTGCCTTGGGCTCAGCTTTAGCAGTGCCACACAGCAGTATCTTGCAGATGTAGCCGGTAAATTATATTCATGATGCCATATTTAATAACTGAAAATTCACATTTTACTACAATTGCATTTGTCACTGCTGAAAAACAAACTAGGATGTGGAATGTTTTATTACAGCGACTACATTCTTGTGAGAAATGATTAAGTCACTACCAGAGAAAAGTAAGGCAAAGTACCACATTCGCCATAGCGCAAATATTAATCACACATAAATAATACAGGTGTCTTACAGTAAGCCACATTCCCCTAAAATATAGATTACACATCCTAGGGGCATATAGTAACACAACAGACTTGAAATAAATCCCTCAAGCCATGGTGGCCAAAGGAAATCATTTATATTTTGACAGTTTAATATACTTTTTGGTTATGCATAACAGATGAAAATATTTACACCAATATAAGAGAGTGAAAGAAAAATTAAATCTGACTAATCGACCTGTTCAAAGTCTGATTTTTAATTTCAGAGAATTCTTTTATAACTATTCCAAATGATAAATATGCTTCTTACAATTCAACCATATCAACTCACTTTTAATTATTTCACAGCAGCTTTTAAAAAAACAAAACAGAAATCAACCATCTCTCAAGTCAAAGAGAAATTTCCCTGTTGTACATGCATATTAGATCTGGGGAGAAAGAGGGTGTCTTGTCAATATACCATGCCACCACAGAGTGGGAAGACCAGCAAGTGAGTGGGTCAGCATCTACCTGAGGAAGGTTCAGGAGCTATATTTTCTCCAACTTTCACTTTCTTCTTAGTTTTTAAGTATATGTATGTGTTTCTTCTTTTAAAGGCTCAAAATATATAATGAGCACATCAGGAGCGAACTATGTGAGATATTTGATCCCTGCTTCTCTGCTACAGTTGACTCTACATGCTTGCCAATTGTACTGTCAATGTCCAGCTCCTTGATCTTAGAACAAATAAAATTCACTGCAATTGTAATATGATAGATTGCTTATGAGAAAGTTACACCCATAATCAGATCTGGCATTACACAATCCTGCATGAAATATTTTCACAGCACTTTGTAAGGAAAAAGAAATAAAAGTAGGTGGGTTTACAGAGAGGGATTAGTGGAAGTGTGTTAGCTTTGGTTAGGTACTCAACCATTTGCTAATAAAAGGAGTCCTGAACCGGGAAAAATGTGTTTCCAATACAGGTAAATTTCTGACAAAAGGATTTGTAAAAATTAACAAAACCTACACCAAGGTTTTAGAGATTTTGTACAGAAATCATTTACATGTAACACTTGTGTAAAAATGGGGTATAAATTAATAGTCACAAAATAATATAGCTGCCAGACTATTACAGTTAATAAAAGTTGGAAGTAGGTTCCAAACTTTCTTAATGGATTTGTATTTCATCACCAAGTAGCCATATGGCATCACATGTCAATTTCATCCTACTGATTTCTTAGAGTACAGCATCCTACTCCTGTCAACTGTGGATCTTCCTTCCACAAATTATTAGCAACATTACTCCTCAATCACGGTTTGTGACTCCTGCATCATCAACTTCATCCTCCCTAAACATAACTTCTATCAGGAAACAAAAATGAGCTAAATCCTATCATATAAAAAAGAAAAGAAAAAGAAGAATGACAGAGGGAAGGAGAATGAGAGGAACGGGATGGCCAAAGATGAGGGAAGAGGTTAGCATAGTAGAGAAAAGTACAGATGAGGGAGGAAGAAAAGCAGTTGTATTATTCTAGCCTAGTTCCTCTTACATGCTGACCTCTACATCGATACTTTTGTCCCTTCCTAACAATCAAACTTGGACCCAATCCCATCTTACTGCTGATCTCACAGCATCACTAAGCTGGTCTTGTTAAGGTTAACTTAACTTAATCATAACAATCCTGTCATTTTGCTCATCACATTTTAGCCATTGCTAGCACTGGTCTTTCCATTTTTATCAAAAATATTTCTTCTCTTACTCTCAGTGTGCTCAACTTTCTTACCACTTCACTGAGGACCATGCTGGGATGTCATTTGTTGGATTTTCTTAGCTTAATATTTAAAAAACAATTTACTAATATTATTTTACTTTTCTTGTTTATATCTCCTACCTACTTTAATTCACCCATTACCTGAGCTCTAACTTCAAAGCTCAGTGTAATGTTACTAAACCCCACAGCTGATATTCACTCTGTTTCAACAGTAGACAAAAATTAACATGGTCATTTTTAGGTTTTCTGGCCAAAGTTCCTCCTTCCTTAAACTTGCCTCAGTCTAACAAGATGACTTTTGAAGCCAACAAGGTAAGGCCATCCCTCTCCTGTTCTAAATTAGCTGAAGTTCTCCAATGAATCCTAATCTCACTACATCAATCAAACAGGCCCACTAGTTTCTGGTTTCTTTCTGATGCTAATGAGCCTAAACTCACCTTGTTTACAGACTACATAAAGTGGGTTTGCAGCATGTAAGCAGAAGTTCAGGGACATCAGAAGCTAAGTCCTCTAGAACTCAGAAAAGTTATCTGGGATAAATGAAATTTCCACTGTTCTTGTTCCACTTAGAGCACAGTTGAAAGACCCCAGATCCTGGCCCATATGCTTCTGAACCATAAGACTCATTCACTACTAAATCATTGGAAAATATGTTGTGTCCAGAGGTTAGGCTGTTGTGCTGAGATCCCACTTATGTTGGCATCCTACACACCCAGCAAACTCTACAACCCCACATGAAAAGGGACAGAAGTGAATTTATGCAAAGCCACCAGGAGTTCTGTGTAATAGAACCTGTTCTTTATACTGTTATACGGAGTCCTGCACAATCCAACCATGCACATCTCTCTGATGGCCTTTTCCATGATCTCTGATTCATCCATGTGTTCCTTCCACAGTCATTTTCATCACTTTCAGTTTTTAAAAATAGCATTGTTTAAATTAAATGCTGGTGCCGGGTGGTGGTGGTGGTGGTGGCGGCGGCGCACGCCTTTAATCCCAGCACTTGGGAGGCAGAGGCAGACAAATTTCTGAGTTCGAGGCCAGCCTGGTCTACAGAGTGAGTTCCAGGACAGCCAGGGCTATACAGAGAAACCCTGTCTCGAAAAAAAAAAAAAAAATTAAATGCTGGCCTAGTCTAGTGTATCTAATGGAGTCACAAACACCTGCCATTGGTCATTTTTTAAAAATATTCTCTGCACCCTTGAATGTTTCTCTCTTCCTTTACTTCCAGATGAGAGGTCACAAGGAGCTTCTAGTCTTGGAAGATCTCACATTTTCCCCAAAAAGTATCACCAAGAATGGCAAGCATGGCCTTCATTGCCATTGATAAAAAGACTAGAAAAGTGAAAGAGGTCTCTCTCCACAAAATACTTGCAGATGCTTAAGGAAAGAGTCCAGTTATCTTCAGCGTCTCTCAAAGGCCAAAGAAAATCTCTTATCTTGTCATAGATACCTAAACTGAACTGGCTAGGAAAACCAAAAGGATCACAGCACCTTTACTATATACCCTTTCGGGAATCATTTCCTGAGAGATCATTTTTTTCATCTTACTCAGACTTAATGACTTTGCCTTTTAGTCAATGACTCAAAAACTAGGTTCACTTGCTTTTAAAGTCCCTTTCAATTAAAATATTCAAAGTTACGTTTTCTGATATCATTCATTAGCATAAACTTTATCTTGAACTACAAATTCAACTACTAAGTTGCCATGCAGTGGAAAATATCTGTCATCCCAGCACATGGAAGGCTGAGTTGGGAGGATTGAAATTTGAGGAGAGAGCATATCAGCCTATCCTCTGTAGAGAGACGACATGTCAAGAAAGGAAGAAAGGAAGAAAAGAAAAAAAGGAAAAAACAATCTCACTGTTTTTTTTAATTAAAAAATAAATAAAAATGCCTTTAAAATTTTAAATTTTTTAAATTAAAAAGTAAATAAAAATAGTATGAAAGTACTAGGTGAGTGTGTTTCCTCAGGTACATGAGACTCAACCAGATCTGCTGACAGAAAGAGCAAGACATGTTAAGGTGGTTTGTATACCAAGCATCCCATGGTTCATCAGAGTACTGAGCTGTAAGTCACAGACCTTCCACAGTATTCTGTATCACTAGCGCTCATTTGGACACATGAGACACAAGAATTTTGCTGTTTGCCAAAAGAATTTTACTGTTTTCCAAGGATATTAGAAAGGTGTAACCAAGCATCTCTACAGTCAAATAAAAGCAAAATTTTTACATAACCATATGTACTCTTCTTTATTACTTCTGACCATAAGGATACACAAGGGCACACACTTCTTAATCACTACTATGAGAACTGTGAAACATCTGTAGAAACTTGCAATGCAATATTTATCAGACAAATTTTTTTGTAATAGCCAATTTAACTTTTTTCATATGCAAATTTTCAAACAATTTTTAATATGCTCTTCCTTACCTGCTTTTCCTCAACTTCATCCCAGGTAGGATGTGTACGCTGTCTAGAACATCACCTGAAGGTGATGTCTCAGCAACTTCTGTCTCTCTGAGAAAGCACTCTGGATAGAAAAATGAACCCCAACTTTCTTCTGTAATGACTGGAGAGTCCATCGTCCATGGAAGTCTGTCGATTTTGATATCAAAACTAACCATGGTGACTACAAATTACCATTGGAGATATTTATACCATATTAAATGTCTGAAAATAGGTCTCACTCCATAAATTTTAATGTTTTCAATATTATTTTCATTAGTACTGTGTGTCCTTATATTTGTCCATGCAATTGTGTACATTTTATTATTAACATCATCATTATTGTATGTATATCTATATGTGACATAATGCACATGAAGATGTCACAGGTTCTCCCTTGTTTCTTCAGCTGCTCTGTGTACTCCTGGCTAGATCTCCTGTGAGCTCCCAGACACATCTGTTTCTTCCACCTCTATGTCATGTTCTTTTTCACACAGATTTTGTGATCCAACTTAGGTCTTCTGGTTTGCATTGCAAGCATCTTACTTGTTAAGCTATCTAATTCACTGTTGCTTAATATTTCTAAGGCAAATATTATTACCACTTGGGGAACTAGAGAAACGTCTCAGTAAGGTATAATGCCTCCTGATCACCCAGATGACCAGAGTTCATCTCCCAGCACTTCTATATCATGGCTCACAACTATCTGTAACTCCATTCCAAGAGACCCAACACCATTTTCTGCCATCCTTGAGCATCAATGCACACATGCACACACACACACACACACACACACACACACACACACGCACGGAGAGAGGAAGGGGTGGAGGGGTAGGGGAAGACAGAGGAAGAGAGAGAGAGAGAGAGAGAGAGAGAGAGAGAGAGAGAGAGAGAGAGAGAATATGATGTTCTGCAAAAGAAAACATTAGTACTCATAGTCTGGTTACCTCCATAGTATACTACATCTTTCAATGCTAGAATTGATTTTTAACCCCATTTACAATATTTCTTTTGTTGTGGGAGCATTGCAGTGAAGTTTTCTATACAACAAAAAAGTTCTGTGATCAAATATAGTGATATGTTCCTATAGTCCCAGGTACACAGTAAGCTGGGGCAGGAGGATCAAATGTTCAGGTCCGATAACATACAGAAACCATGTTTCAGAAGAAATGATCTCCAGAGGAATATAAGCTTTCCCATTAATAAGTGCGCTGCTGGGTACTTACTATTAAACGATGAGCTTCTAAAGAAACCTCCCCATGCATTAATTAACCTATTAAATGTGTTAATTCCTAACTGCCATTATGATACAGCTTTGTGGAAATGGCATCTCTGTAGTGCCTAACCTAGCCTGGATTCCAGTGATTCCATCAGGACCCATCATTTAGCCACTAGGTTATGTATCAATAAGGTTAAGTATCAAATGGTATCAATACCAATGGAAAATATTCTGCATAAGGAGAAATAACAGGAAAAGTATCTGACCAGAAACAGGAAGTATTGATGAGAGTACCCCACTCGTCACTAACATATTCAACACTGCTGTTTTTTTTTTTTTCTTTCTTCATGGCTCTCAGAATTGTAATCTCTGGAGGAAAAGAAAAATAAAAGAAACATAAATAAAGTTTGAATTCAGAGATTACGGCAACATCCATACTGTCTGGGTTCCCACACAGAATAAGAGGAGAATGAGACAAAGACAACCAACATTCTGCATTCCCTTATCTGAACTCACTGGTCAGATGTGAAATATGCAGGACTCCACATCTGCATCCCACAAGATTCCTCCCCAAATACCATGTGAACAGGAAATGTGGACATTGACAGGAAGAATAAAGCAAATGTTCCCTCCCAATAGAGTCTCCACATCAGGTATTTGGACACAGTGATGATAAAAGCAATTAAGACAAATGTATGAGGTAACTATTTGTAGCATTAGCTACCAGGAGACCTCAACTGAAAACCAGCAAGCTTTGGGATAAGAATCAAGTTCCAAGAAGAAAAGTTGGTAAATTAAATAATAAGCTTTGTACACAGAAAACTAAATATTATGGGGTGATTTAGTTGTGGCTGAACAGAAAAATAAGCAAATTTAAAATAGCAGTTATCTCATGCAAAAAAAAAATGACACAAACCATAGAAAACAAAGAGTTATATCAATGGAACAAGTCTCTCCCCATCCATCTCCCACAGGTATCTAGGAATGAGAAAACTTTGCCCTAAACTAGAAGACAGTGAGAACTTTGGACTCCCTGACCAGCAAGGGTTCTGAATTTCTTATGGGGGCCCCTCTGTTCACTCATGCTTCTCTACCTTTTATTCTGCTGAAAGTAGAAAGGGCCCAGTTGGCCTGTATAGTCCTTTAAAGCCACTGTTGGCTTAGTTTTCAGTTGATGGTCTACATTAACAGCATGGTGTTGTATATTTATGCAGCTATGGGAGCCTAATTGTGTGTATCTTAACAATGTCTTTTTAAAGATTTGTTTGTTTGTTTTGATACAGAGTCTATAGCTCATTTTCACTCTTTTCTCTATTCTTATATATTTTCAAATGAGTGGGAAAGATTTGGAAACAATGAGTGACCTTCTGAATTGCCATACAATACCTTGACTTTTAAAGACTTGGTCCCAAGGTTTGCAGAAGCTAGGAGGTACAGTGTATTCTAAAGAAGTGTATGTACCACTTCATATGGTATTTCATTCTTGCTCCCAAGAAATAAACATCGCATTGAATCATCCTTTAAACACTCTAGAATTCTGTAGATTCATCTGAGATAAAATTAACACAAAAGGAGAAGCAGCAATGCACAACGGGAAAGAATGTATGGGAAATATAGAACCTCATTTTTAAAATTCCCTTCTCTCTACATAAGAAAAATGCAATATATATTATATGCATAGTAAACAAGAGTAAAAAAGAATATCGGTGATTGTCACTTCCAGATACCTTGATATAGATCACCATGGCCCTATAATGACTTAGAAAATGAATTTGGTCTACTGTAATTTTCTAAGTCTATCTTTTGAGTTTATCAAAATATTTCTTTTCCCATGAAATACTTCTGACAAGCTAACTAGTATTTCTTTGAGACTTTGTATAAATATTTTGACTATTTACTTTTGGAACTTACTAAACTACACTGTATATTTATGAAAGAGTGTCATGATTAACTATAAATAGATTTTTTATTTTTATATTTGGGGGATTATAATATTATTAACTCACTTCTCCCATCTCTTTCCTCCCTCTGAACTCTCCCACTTACTGTTCATTTACCACTTACAAATCCATGGCTTCTTTTCTCATTAACTGTAGTTACATACATATATATTTATGTGTCTACATATATATGCATAAATACATAAATTCAATCATCTGTATAATGTTGTTTTGGGGACTGACAACTTGATATATCTACATTTTTATGGCCAGTAAGGAATTAGGGATGAACGAAAGTGACCATAAGCTCCCAAGAGTGGCTATCAAGGCTACTGAGGCTAAAGCATGGTTCAATGTGCCCTGTGAACCCAAAAGTGTCTCTTTAGTGAGTACTCACCAAATGGGCACTACCATTGCACGTCTAGACAGATGCTTGACACATATTGCCCTCAAATTCCTGACATGCTGACTAGACACAGCTAGTTTCAGAAGAGCTGGGCTCCTTAAATTTATAGCGTATTCAATGTTCAAGGAGTTAATTAGAAAAAAAGCCAGATTTACACATTTTTCTCAGAGTAGATCAAGAGAGGGTTTGGAAGTACAAGCCTAAAGTAAATAAGACCAACTGCTGATTTTTCAATTAGGTTATATTTCAAGAATACAAAATTACATATTCCTTTCCTACGCACGTCCCCTGCACTTTTAAACACAGATCAACCCATTATTAAGCTATTAATCACCTCTTCCAATTAATTGCTAGAAAATGACCCAGTTTTTAAGCTGTAGTATTGCAATTGAAAAGCTCTTTGGTATTTGGCAAGGTAAAGTTACATGCGGTAGTAATTTGAAACAGTGAGGCTATTAGCTGCTGTTTCAGATCTCAATTACACTAAAGGTAGATAATTACAAACAAAACGAACTCAGTCTCTTACAGTAGTAAGTGCCACTTTTTCTCCGTTACAATATTTATGAGTGATTTTTTTTTTGCTCACTAAATATAATTTCCATTTGAAAAATTGACCTTAACAGTATGAAATATGCCTTTAAGTAAAAGCAGTGTTTTCATGAAGGAGGATAAATATGTTTCCTGAAGTCTAGGTTTTAGAGTTGATTGACTTATTGACTCTGTGTATGGCATGCTATTGTCTTTATGCTCCTGCATGTGGAAGCTCTTCAGAGAAGAGCTGATCTCCACTGGGTCGATCTGACAGTGGAAGTACAGTACACCTCTCCCCTTTTCAATGCAGGCTTTCTCCAGAGCCTAAAAATAATAAGAAAAAGAAAATCTCTTCTGAGGATTGGTTAGAATCATGTGAGCGTTGCTGCATCCCAGGGCTTATGGAATGTGTACTTTGACTGGTTTAATGTTCTTGAGAAGTTAATAGTGTGGGGTTCTTTCCTTTTTAATCATATTCCTTTCATAGTAAAATATTTATTCAAGCAAATGTAAAGTACTTGTCAAAATATGAGAATATGAAATTCCCATTTTTAGATTTCTTAAACACAGCAGTGATACAAAATATAAAGCGCTGATTTTCCCCCAGGGCTAGTTTTTAAATTCATGAAATTACTAAATATGTTTTTGTTTTCTTTTCCTTACCTTTTGGTTGCTACATAAATTAGTAAATATAATAAGAAGTTTTTCAGCTGCACATGATCTCAACATTATAAAATGATTTCCATAAAAAGCTATAAGGAAAAACAAATACGGGGAAAAACACAAACACTGAAATGGTTCTATCTGAAAAAGTTCCTTTAACAGGAGGTACAGCTGACAGATCTACTGATGCCTTCAGCAAGAATCTCAGTTCTGACAGTCAAAGGGACGGAATATACATGAGAGGATTCCAGACTCAAGGCTCCCTGTACTCCCTGCAGGCCTCTAGCCTCAACAAGACACCTTAGGTTGCCCCCTCCCTCTGGTCATATCTTTTAAATAGCTTTGAATTAGTTTGAGTTTATGTTTATGAGAAGGATAATACAATAGTTTTTAGTTTTTCCTCAAAAAGATCTTTAACCCCCCAAAAATGCACATGGAATAGCATTGTTTTATAAAAATTTAATGTACAGAGAAGATATTTTTTTCAAATTAAGAGCACTTACGTGTATTTGCCAATGTTATCATGTTTGTCCCAGTGTCTACATAACTCCACGTACTAATAACAATCATAAACATAAATTGAAAGAGGAGCTTAAACACATTCAAAAAGTATTAATTAAGCATATTTTCCTTTCATGACAAATGGAAGTCTGGATACTATCTGGAAGAGAGGTTCATTGCTTTAATATGCAAAATGTCTCCACTTCAGCTGCCTCTATTTTACAGCTTGTTTGGACTTTCTCCTCTATCAACCATTGCTGCCTCATCAGATGCAAACTCTTCCACAGTAAATCCTCTTCATTGCCTTGTCTGATGCAAACTGGCAAAAACCTACTTCTTAAGTTTAAAGGAGGTCAGAGTAATACTCTTTCTCAAATTAAATTTGTACATTGACTGTTGGGTAGCTTTCAGTTGAACTAGTTTCCCAATATCGGAAGTTTGCGATTTCCTTTGATTTTACTTGAACAACATTAATTAACCCACATACTGAGACAATGCAAAATATTTGTTCCTCTGTTGGTATGTTTGTTTGCTGAAATGGGCAGCTTTTTTTGTGTGTGTTTTATTTATTTATTTATTATTTTTAATTGTTTATTTTATTTACTTACATTTCAAAGGTTGTCTCGCTTCCCAGTATCCCCTACACAAAGCCCCTATCCATTCCCCCAGCTCCCTGCTTCTATAAGGGTGCTCCCCCACCCACCCCCTCCTCAGCACCGTAACATTCCACTACACTGAGGCATTGAGCCTCCATAGGACCAAGGGTCTCTCTTCCCATTGATGCCAGATAAGGCAATCCTCAATACATATGCAGCTGGAGCCATGGGTCCCTCCATGTGCACTCTTTGGTTGGTTGGTGGTTTAGTCCCCAGGAACTTTGGGGGATCTGGTTGGTTGATATTGTTGTTCTTCCTATGGAGTTGTAAATCCCTTCAGCTTTCTCTAACTCCTCCATTGGGGTCTCCGTGTTCAGTCTGATGATTAGCTGCGTACATCTGCATCTGTATTGATCAGATTCTGGCACAGCCTCTCAGAGGACAGCTATACCATGCTCCCATCAGCAAGTGCCTCTTGGAATCATCAATAGTGTCTGGGTTTGGTGTCCCTAAGTGGGGCAGTCTCTGGATGGCCTTTCCTTCAGTCTCTGATCCACTCTTTGACCCTGCATTTCCTTTTGACAGGAGCAATTCTGGATTACTATTTTTGAGATGGGTGGGTGGCTCCTTCCCTCAAATGGGGGCTGTGCCTATCCACTGGGTATAGTCTCTACACGTTCCCTTTGTTGGTATGTCGGCTAATGTCATCCCTGTTGGGTCCTGGGAAGCTCTTGGGTCCCCCAGCATCTGGGTCTTTCTAGTGACTACTCCCAGTTACCCAGCCCCCACTGCTAAACACCTCTGTGGAAATTCCTGACCTTCTGTACTTCTCCCTGTCTCCTCCCACACCTGATCCTGCCCCCTTTTCCCTGCCCCTCCTCTCTCCCTCCAAGATCCCTCCTTTGACCTCTGGTAATTATTTTCTTCCCCTTTCCAAGTAAGCTGAAGCATCCACACTTTGGTCTTCTTCTTAGGTTCCATATGGTCTGTGAGTTGTATTGTGAATATTCTGAGCCTTTTTTTTTTTTTTTTTTTTTTTTGCTAATATCCACTCATCAGTGAGTGCATACCATATGTGTTCTTTTATGATTGGGTTACTTCACTCAGGATGATATTTTCTAGTTCCATCCATTTGCCTTTGAATTTCATGGATTCATTGTTTTTAATAGCTGAGTAGTACACCATTGTGTAAATACACCACATTTTTCTGTATACATTCCTTTGTTGGGTTGTTTTTAGCTTCTGACTATTATAAATAAGGTTTCTATGAATAGGCAGCTTCTTTTGACAACATTTTCTGGATAACCATCATCAAGCAGTATGTGTGTGTCAGCTTAAGTTAGCGTATTCTCTCTCTAAGATTTTCAAATAGTGCTAAAATATACATCTTAATATTTTGCACATGTAATATATATACTATATATTCTGATCTTTCCTAGCTGACTGCATATGGGCAGCACATACACTATAAATTAATATTAATTCAGTGAATGAGATGCAACGACCTGATGACACTCATCACCTTTTGAATCAATATTTATGAGACTGATAAATTTGATAAGTGTTATACTTCTTCCTGCCTCGATAAACACAAGCAGTTGTGCAGACACAAATGGAAAACAAATATGATATATCAGAATATTATGAGTACCTTTTAATTTATGAATTACAGTAAGGCACCTAGATTTCCATTGATGAGCAAGTGACAAAGTACATTAGAAACATTTCATGGTGTCTCAACGGTAAGCCAAGTGGAAGGCATTTCATTCCTAATGTTACTTTTCTTTCTTAGTGTCTGTCAGTTCTTGATGAAGCAAATGAATGAATAGATGCACAGCAGTGCACAGAAATGAGACAATGCAGGGACACAAAGGTGACCAGCAAAGCCGTACACTGCAGAGCAACTATGGTGCTCTGAAGAGTTCACTTAACCATGCAGAGTCAAGCATTCTACCCTAATGATATCCAAATATTTAAGTACAAGTAGAAAATGTTCCCCGAAAACCAAGTCAGTTAATAAAGATGATTTTCAAAAAAGTACACATTCAAGAAATAAAGCATCAATTTATCTATTACATTAAGTAGCACTGAGATATTGCTATCTTTTCCCCCATTTATTTGTTGATATATTGAGATAGGGATCTCCCTATGTTACCCAGACTGGTCCAGAAGCCATAAAGTTCCTGAATGTCCTCCCTGAGTAGCTAGGATTATAAACATGTGCTACTTACTTTTGCCAAAAAAAAAGAAGAAAATTCAAGCAAATGTTCCTGCTTTCACATGAATATGGGGAGTCTGTGGTTTCTTTGCTTGTCCTCTGTTCTCTTGTCTCTGTGACTTATGTAGCAAGACTACCCATGTTGCTCTGTTCAGAATGACTTACAGAAAGTAGACAAACTGAGCTGCCTGCAACGCCGAGCAGCTGTAGAGCGTTGTCCTGATGATTATTTATCTGTTCCTTAATTCTTTGGCCATCATTTTTTTTTATTAAGAACGCTAGTCGTGTTGTTATGAACCATTAGTATAAGAAGAAGAACAAGAAGACATAAAGCTTCCATTTCTTTCATAGGAAAGCCCTACAGAACAACTCTGAATGGATATGGTATCCGTACCTAAAATCCATTGCCCTGTCTTCTCTTCTAGCCTTGTGGTTTGAAAAATCCAACCCCAGACCTGATTCAGGAAAAAGAAATTAGAATGCCAGAATAAAATAATGTGTTTCTTTCCCTCCAACTATGTGTACTTTTCTAGAATATTGAGGATTTAAAAAGAGACGTTTTGTAAATTCCATTTTATCGACCTGTTTCTTCCACGCATAGAGAAACAGCAACCCGTGTACATAAATGGCTGCCCCTGCCTTCCTAGCTCTAACATGTTAAAGCCTTTATAAGATTTGATGCCCAACTGGGTACTTCCTTTTACTATTCCCTCCTTAAACCATGAATATTTAATGTAAACAAAGTTTCAACCCCTGACTCTTCTCACAGTCAGTGTCTCTAATCCTTTTTTCCAGACTAAGTATTTCTAAATCGTGTGTTAAATCTTTCCTCTTCCTTCTGGTCAATTTCAAGGTTTTTAATGAATCAAATGCAATTTGTGTAGACCAGTCTTTTTCTTGCTTTAGGTCCTCCTGCAGGTTTGTAAATCTCCTCAAATCAGGTGGTTATCCTGAATATACCACATAGACTTAGTACTTAAAATTAGCCAACAACCAGTAAGTGCAGCATATGATTATGTGTGTGTGTGTGTGTGTGTGTGTGTGTGCGCGCGCGCGCGCGCGCGTACACTCGTGTGTGTTCACAAAAATCACTGATTATTAGGATTAGTTCTGGAAAAAAAACCCTAAGGATATTATTCTTTCTACTTTGGGACAATGTTATATTTATCATTATTATTATTTTTTTTACATTTTATCAAACAGCTTCAACTTAACTTCCTAAAATACTAAAATATATAATGTTAATAAACAGATTGGCAGTTGATTATTACACTTTTTCTGATTCATTGTTGGAAGAATACAGGAAAAACAGAACAGCTGAACTCCAAGTGTGATGCTTCTGTGTACAGTTTATTCGAACCTTAAATGATTCTGTTTCCCAGGAAGTTATAAAAGATCACCTAGCACACTGTGTTATTTATTTCACTTAAAATGTAAAACCTGAGGCAAGGTAAAGAGGAAGAACATTTAACCTCTGGTGACCCAAGATGCACTTGATCTGTTATTTTGTATTCTATACTCTTCAAAAGAGCAATATAAACAGAATTATTTATGCCCAGCGAAATGTTGCTTAATTACTTATGCACCGCTGTTTGCTTGTATTTTAAGCTCTCTCTACCACCCACAGGCAGACGTTAAACAGCTGCTAAAAGCTAGCTTTAGTCTTGCCTGTTTGAAATTAGCATACTTGAGCTTTGAAAAAACTTTGTTACCAATTTACATATGCATAGAGACTGATATTTAGACTCGCCATATGATATGTCCCTCAAGAGCTTTTCTTATTGCCTCCATCCTCAGGTCTCAACCTAGAGACTGTAAATCTAGCAGGTGATTAATTCTATACCCTTGAGAAACTAGCAATTAGCACTTGCAACCAGTAAAAAATTGTCATTTCAAAACCCTGTTTACTATGCCCATGTATTTTCTATGAACTCATGGTTAACTCTAAATAGATGTGCAAGGCAATAGATCTGCAGACATTTCTGTCTCTTTCTGTAAAATATAATATAGCTGCGAGCTAATCAACCTATTAAATATATATAATTGACATTCTCTTTTTAATAAAAAATAGCAAGATGTAGCAAGCATGGAAATACTATACATGATGTTTTATGTCACTAAACCTTAATCAGTTCATTTCAACATGATGACTTTGTAGGGTTTACCTGTTCTGTGTCAATTCTTATCTCTGATAGCTGAAATTACCGACTTCCAGATGTTCTTATGCATTATTGAGGTCTTCTGCAGTAGATGCTGGAAAAGGTAAGATAAGGTTTTATTTCTTTGTAGTACTCACAACACTGAGATCAAAGCCAGGAAAGTGCATTGCTTAGTATTGAGAACTATGATGAACCTAACATTTATTTTCAAATCACAAACCTATCATAAAAACTGCTCATCAATCTTCAGTTAACCCTTTCATGTGTGATTGGTAAATTCAGCAAGGCAGCCTTTGGAAGAGCTTATAATTGCACATTTGCTCATAAAATAAAGTAATGCTGAGAAGGAGTGCACATAATGTATGTTTAGAATTGACAGTATGTACTGGAAGCTCTAGCTTGTGACGGAAAAGTGAAAATAAGAAAACAATAGCAACATAGCAAAATTAATCCATAGGAAAACTTGCACCAAAGAATGCATTTTGGTCAAGATTAAGAATCTGTTAAAGAATTTATACACACAGACACTCACACACATTCACATGCATTTATATTTTTAAATGGTTTCTGATAAGATCAGCCAGAGCTTTGTAGAGTGCTAACTGAAGTGAAAGCAGAGTAATTTCATTTTCTGAAATGTTTTCAGTTCAGTTCAAAGGAAAGAAGATAGGTGAAAATAGCTAGCGTGCATGCAACCCACAGAATGGTGTTAACATCCTATAACCAAAACATTTCATTTTGAATTGTATGTTACACATTTTTATGATTACAAGAGTTAAAAAAAAAAAAAATGCCATGTGGGCTATCTTGATTTCCAACCTCAGTTAACAGTTAGCCTTACTTTAAAAAGAGATCTTTAAAATCCAGAAAACCCATGACAAGAACAATTTAGAACCCTGCATTTAAATACAAGCATTGTATCAACCTCACCCAGAAATGCAAGATGTTAAGAACAAGTGCGGCATATTTTGAGAAAAGGGGAAGCTGATTTTCTCACTTGCTCAGTCATTAGATGATCTGCAGAAAAGGCATGCTAGACTTTCTACTAATTACATCATCAGATCATCATACAGTTAAAATCAGTTGCAGGGCACTCATACACAACTAAATCCCGGCTTCTAATTACTATTTTAGTCTCTTTTTCCTGGTGACACGTTGGTGATAGATCATTATTTTTTCAGCAATTTGTTCGCATTTATATGCAATATAATTGGATCTGATTAATTATTATGATTAATGACTGCAGAATTTCCTTGCAAAGCTATTAATACTGGTGGTATCAAATGAAAGACATGGACAAATTAAAGCCCATGGATTCCTGTTGCTCGTACTCACAGCACAGGAACGGAAGTAACCCTTTGCTGTTCCCAGCAAACACAAAGTGACTGCAAGCCTGAGATCCCTGAGTGGCTGGTGGAGGCTCATATCATGTGAAATATTTGGAATGATTTGAGGCTTATTTTGAAGCATCATAAGTAAGCAATCTGCCAGGTCAATGTTAAAAAGGAGCACATAGCGTAGGTGTTTTTTTTAACTTGAAGCAGCAAGGAAATACATAGCTTCAACAACAGAACACTATTAAGAAATAATTGTCTTCAAGGATATTTCTAATTTCTCCATTTCGCTCCATAAACATAATATTAGACATTTAGTTAACTTCTATTAAATGTCAGATTACAAAATTTCTAAAGGACGTATTTATGTAGAGTGTGTTTTGTATTTTAAATTATACTCTGGCTTAGAAGTGGGATATTACATGTAAAAAAAAGCAAACAACGACTGAGCAGCTTAGGGGATCGACTTTCCCGTTACCTCTGGGACCTGACTTTAAATCTGGCTTTGAGCAAACTGAAGAAAAATCATTTCAATCTAATGGCAGCAGCAAATAAAAAAATCAGATAGTTTGAGTTCCTTGAAGGTGGCAGCAAGCTTTTTGCTTTGTGAAGTGCCCCAGAATTCTGGAATTTAAAGGAGAAAAATGGATCTGGGGGATGCGAACCTGATGATAAACTGTGAAATACAAGTGATATTAAGTACAATTTGCATCTGTCTTAAACAATCCCGGCCCCCGCTCATAGCATGAGCTTAACAGAGAGGCAGGAAAGCTCCGGTCTTTCTGAGAAGATGGATTCATTCTGTCTGACCTAGAATTTGTAGTGCTGCCTGTATTAACACGAAGATTTTCAAAAGATTTTAGAGGTAGTTTTTTAGTGACAATTGGATGCAGACATCTGACGACGTTCCTTGTGAAAATGCTGGCTGGTTCACGTTTTTAAAAATGCTAAGCACTGATTCCCGGCCAACACAACAGACAAATTTAAAGAGATAGATTTGTCTTAACAGTTGTAATTTTCTCTTTGATGATTAATAGGAAATTAAACTCACCAAGGAAAGAAAGAAGATATCCTAAAGCAACCACTGTTCTGGATGAAGAGTCAAGCATTTAAACACATGTGTCCTAATGCAGCTATTATTTTTCATTCAAGAGAATTCATCCTGTGATAATTTTAGGCGTTATCAATATAGATAACACAAGATTCTTCAGTCAAATTCATACATTTTAAAAGATAGAGATCTGCTCCATATTTATTATGGAAATAATAAAAACAAAGTCAAAATAAACATTTAAAATTTTCTAGCCTCTATCATAGTAAATCATTTAGCCTATCTGAGGTTTTAAATAAGCCACTGTCACTAGTCCATTCCCCAGTTGAAAGGCTTTGTATCAATTATTTATAAAAAGGATAATGCTAGTTTTTCTTTTGTGAGTAGAAAACAAGGATTGATGTGAAGATCAACATCGAAGCCATTTCCACATGTTCCTTATATGTATAAATTATGTTTATGGCAATTTATTTAGAAATTAGGGCTGGCTTTCCATCCAGGTGAGACTAGGGGTTGAAAGCAGAGAGGACTCATGGAACAGGATGACATTTATTTTCCTTAGTCAGCTTCACCACTCAGAGGAGAGGCCACTCCTATCCCTGATAAATAGTGTTGGGTATCTACCGCTACTAATAGGAGAAAGGTAATGAAACAATTAGTAACAGAGCAATTAATGACATTATTAAATATACCATGTAGGCATCGCCATTAATAAAATTGGTTTGGAAGTATATTCTATTGGAAAATACATCATAAAGCAAATAAAACCACACACCATTCAGACATGAAGAATAGTCCTGGACACTGGGTGACTCCAATTAAAGAAGATGACCAGTCCATCACTATAAAATAATGCTTTTAGTATGCACACTTTGCTAGATGTGCAAAGCCATTTGGGCAGAATAGGAGAAGAAGTCCTAATATATTAACACTGCATTGTCTTGAAGAACATGTGTTCAAGAATCTTATATACTTTTCCTACAAAGTCTTCATACTTGACACATTTTTCATTATTAAAAAGACAAAAATTTATTTCTAATACCTTTGAACAAAAGATTTCCTAAGAGACACCTTCTAGTTTAAAGGAAAAAAATCCACAGGGGTTAGTATCATATATTTCCACACTACTATAAAATGTAATGGCTTATTTATCAGCTCTTTGTCTAGTCAAAACCCAGTTATGTTCAATTTGGTAGGGCAGTGGAGAATGAAAAACAAGTCTTTGTCAGCTAAGAACAGACAGCAAACCATTTAAATACTTTGCGTCAACCCAGTGCATGTTCTATGGGAAAGAATCCTGGGAACTGCTTCGTGATACACCAGACTCCAAAGCAGCCTGTTCATATTTAATTCTTAAACCAAAAGGCTACTCAGACTCAGAAAAACCTTGACTGAATCCAGCTCTGTGCGACATACTCTTCTAACCCATGACTTCATCAAACTGATATTTCAAAGTATAGCACATCCACTGTAGGAATATCAAGCTGAGGTTCTGGAATGGATATCTTTAGTATAGGAAAGGGAACAAATAATAGCTTAAATGTAGACTTGAAATGAAAAGGAATATCAACCATGAATGCTTTTGCTGACAGCTTGTGTGTTGTGCTTTCTACCAACTTTTTTTTCTGTAACGAAATCAACAACCTACAATGATGATTCACTGCCTGGTTTGGTGTGTGTGTGTGCCTTTTGCCTTTCTTAGCCAATAATGGTGAATATGTTTGACAAGTGAAATTTAGAATTTTCCATTTATAATATTTAGATTCTCAGGCTATGAGTTTATAGCCCTTTTCAATATTCTTCATAGTCTCTGGCTGATATAAAAATTGCATCATATTTAAATCTTGATTGTCTTTCATTTTAGCTTCAGATGATGAGTTTGTCTTCGGAGATTAGAGTTTTTTCTTCCAAATCACCAACACTTTGGCTCATGCTCAAAGCATATCTTTTGAAACTATTCTCCTGAGAGCGAGTTAACACTAAAAACAATCTAAACATCCTCCTATTGGGAACTGGTTCAGTATTTATACAACAAAATATGGTAAGGTCACTACAAGGAATAAGGAGAGTCTTCATGTATACAAAGAAAATATATACTTTATGTATGGCTAAATGTTGAAAAGAAGCATCAGGAAAGTATGCATAGAATTTAAAAATAATTCTCTATTTGTTTATATACAGAAGGAAGTCTGACATAATACCAAAACTTTAATCATGAGTGTTTTTGAGAATTGGAATAGAAGCAATGGGAGAGATAAATTTTCCTGATGCACATTACTTTAACATTAATTATATTGTTGCCTTGGTAATAAAAATTACAATAGAAAACTAAATAAATTGCATAAAATAAATTTCCAGATTTTATACTCTTGTTTGATATTTATAAAAATTAACCATTTAATTTTTTTTTCCAAATTCTTATCACATTTCTGAAGTGCTGACATTGTTTGATAGGCAAACTGTTTAGTGACGTTTAGAAACAGTTCCCTCAGTCTGGTGATGTTGATCCATGGGAGGAAATTACAACAAACAATGGCTAATACTAAGATCCAAGCAACATACGCTCCAAATAATAATCACTTAAGGTTATAAAACAAGATATAATCTACTAAACTTTTCCATGTATTAAATATAGGAATATTATTTTACTACAATCAATGTAGTCTTGCTTATTAAAAATAAAGAAAAGGGTAAAGGCATTTGGGTGTGTGTGTGTGTTTGCTCTTCTTTCTTTGTACCATCATTTTCACAATAGCGAACATCATGTATTTTTTTTTTCCTCTGAAAGAGTCTAAAGAAACTATTCTTCAGATGTTTAGCAACTGTCATCAGCTCTACAATGCAATGTCTAAGGGAACACTTTATCCCCTTGACTCTCATGTATACAGTGTACATATTCTTGGAATGAAAAGATGTAACCTCATGTGCATTCAGTAAAATCATATTTGTTAGATATTTGGAGTTCATCACAAGTCACTCTACAAATATCTGTATTTGATGAACCCAGAATAGTCTACATAGTCAGCAAAGCAGAGTATCAGGTCATTGTGTTATGAATTTTGGTCTCATCTAAAGATCTGTTTTTACTAAGATTTTTGAAAAATCTTCATATAAGTCATACTAGTTTTGTAAAAACTTCTCTTATAGCAAACCAGGGTTCTCAGTATTATAAATTATTTATCATATTTTAATTTAAATTTCTGAAGTAAAGTTTGTGTCTATAAATAAAAGTGAGAAAAAATGAGAAGAGGGCAGAAATGTAGTTCTGTGATGTGATAGATACAACTATTTAGTTTTTAAAAAGCAGTATTGTTATATTTTTTAAAATATAGTAATTGAGA
This sequence comes from Mastomys natalensis, assembly GCA_021653895.1. Lineage (NCBI taxonomy): Eukaryota > Metazoa > Chordata > Mammalia > Rodentia > Muridae > Mastomys > Mastomys natalensis. The sequence goes on along the minus strand of JAJTUV010002680.1, from coordinate 82,000 downwards.
AAAGGAGGTATTTAATTCCCAGGCTTTTATTATTTTTAATGTGACAACTTAAAATTAGCAACACAGCTTATATTTGAAGTCATGTCTAAGAATTCTGGAGTGTAACGTACAGCTTCCTTTGTGACGAAAGAATACACAGGAGTTCTCTCCTTCCCCAATTCTGAAGAAGGGTAGAATGGATTCCAAACCTGAGAGCCCAAGTGCAGTTATTTCCAAGATGTTTCTACTGTGACACAGTTTATATTGTTCAGCATCCCTCACTCAGCACTTTGATGAATATCTAGGAAGGATGAGGTCTTGTTTTAAACTTATCACAAGACTCAATGAGTTTCAGAGATATTGCTGTGACAAACGTCAGGTGACAGCACAAAAACGTGAGTTTGATCGCAGCAACAGCCAGAGCTACAAATATGTTCCCAGATGCTCCCATTTCTCTGACTTCTTGATCCCAGAAGTAACCTATTCAGAATGATAAATATACATAAGAAATTGAACTTTGTTAATCTAATGTTTAGGATTCAAGAGTCTATGCTTCAAAGAAGGTCAACTGGTTGCCACAGACTGCTACCAAAACAGTGTATTTGGATATGTTTATGCTAAAATACAAATCAATGCAGCTCACTAGTGAGCATCTCGAGCGATATCCTGCTTTCCAGCCCATTAAACATATTCAATACTAAGGAACATTGCTGCAGTGAGTTGTCATTTTTCTGCTAATAGTTGCCCTGGGTTCTTGTTCTAGTCTATAAAATTCTGTTGTCTAAATTCTATTTTGTGTGCAGATGTACTCACATGCATGTGTGTGCTTGTGTAGGGCTATGCACTCATCCTTACCCCAGCATGGTTTTGTATATCAGAGGTTAAATTCTGGGAGTTGATTCTCTCTTTCAATCTATGGGTCCTACCTAGGGTTTTAACTCTGGTCATCATGTTGGGGCCCAAGCCACTTTCCTGGCCATATAAATATTTTTAAAGTGCTTATATTCCATTGAGACAATATAATATATTTTGTTAGATGAAAAATAGCAGAGATCAGCTGATTGGCTACTATCAGAAAACTTCATTGCAAAGAAATTGAAAACAAGAAGGATGGTAGAAGGGATTTAAATGCTGAGATAGGAACAATATAATTTCTTTCTGTAGCTGACAAAACATGTCACAAGCAGTCACATGTAAATGTGATGATCAGAAAGCACATTTATAAGTTCATTTTCTATTTTCAAAGATGCCACTGATTGATGTCTGTACAACCAAATGATGAGCATCTCTCAGGCAGGTGGAAGCTTTTCCGGTAAATGATGTGTATGTCAACTAAATCATGAACCTCCTCCATTTGCAAAAATACCTCAGTGAGGGAGTAAGGCAAAGATGTATGCAGGAAACTGAATGTAGTGGTTTGACATGAAGCCTCAACACTTAAGAGTGTGAGGTAAGACAATCACTAAAGTCCAGCTTTAAGTCCAGAGGTGTAATGGGAGTACCAGATTTTCACAGCAGGATGTGTATAGAGGTGAAGGGGAAAACTGATATATACATATCAGTTCCTGGTAGTGTAGCCTTCGCAAGTTTTGAAGGCCTAGTAGGAGAATTAAGAATCAACTCTGGTTTTATTCTGAGGCAGGCAGTCAGCATAGAACACTTGCTGTCAAATATATAAAATAGAAAATGTTCCTATAACTTAAAAAGTCTTTGGTGCCAAGTGATCACACACTCAGAGAAGTCAAGGACTGTTCTTTAATCATTCTGCGTGTTTGAGCAAAGAAACCAAACATTAGTTGTTCTGGAGCTTCTAGAACAAATTACAGGAGACCAACTTACACAACAGTAATATGTGTCTCACAGCTCTGAAGTTTGCAAATCCAAGACCAAAATGTCAACTGAGTTGATTTCTCCCAAGACATCTGTCCTTAGCTTACAGGTGGCTGCTTTTCTCTCTGTATCTTCATTAGTCCTTTCTCTATATGAGTAGATCTCTGGTGTCTCTCTATATATCCAAATTCCTTTTCTGAAGGCACCAGTTAAATTATGTTACAATCTATGCATAATTTTAATAATCACTAAGGCGCTGAAGGGGATTGCAACCCCATAAAAAGGACAACAATATCAACCAACCAGACCCCCCCACAGCTCCCAGGAACTAAGCCACCAACCAAAAGAGTACACATGGAGGGTCCCATGGCTCCACGCACATATGTAGCAGGGGACGACTTTCTCAGACATCAATGGGAGAAGAGTTCCTGGGAAGGCTTGATGCCCCAGTATAGGGGAATGCCAGGGCAAGGAGGCAAGAACGGGTCGGTGAGTGGAGGAGCACCCTCATAGAAGCAGGGGGAGGGAGGATGGGATAGGGATTTCCAGAGAGGAAACCAGGAAAGGGGATAACATTTGAAATATAAATAAAATATCCAATAAAAAATGGGAAAAAAATTAGTAATCACATTAAAGATTCCCTGAAATTTAAGAAAAAATTCACAATATAAATTTATGGAAATGAAATACTACATGAATCATCTACAATCTATTCAAAATATCCACTAGTGTGTAGAGAATACCATCCTATCTGACCCCATCACTTTGACATGAATGTATTTACACTAGGCAGATATGGTCTACATTATATTTTCTTTTTCTTTTCTTTTCTTTTTTTTTTTTTTGGTTTTTTGAGACAGGGTTTCTCTGTGTAGCCCGGCTGTCCTGGATCTCACTCTGTAGACCAGGCTGGCCTAGAACTCAGAAATCCACCTGCCTCTGCCTCCCAAGTGCTGGGATTAAAGGTGTGTGCCACCACTGCCCGGCTTACATTGTATTTTCAAAGTCAGTAGTCACTGATTGACAAATAGATGTTTAACAATGCTTTCCTAGAAAACAAAGAATTCCTGGTGGTGTAGCCTTTGCAAGTTTTCATTGCATGGGTGCACCTACAAGCTTATGACATTATCTATTGATAATGAAATTCAGAATGGAAGGATATGCACACAACAAACTCTCTTGAGCTTCAAGGAACTTTCTTTTTTTTTTTTTTTTTTTTTTTTTTTCTGGATTTTTCGAGACAGGGTTTCTCTGTGTAGCTCGGGCTGTCCTGGAACTCACTCTGTAGACCAGGCTGGCCTCGAACTCAGAAATCCGCCTGCCTCTGCCTCCCAAGTGCTGGGATTAAAGGCGTGCGCCACCACCGCCCGGCTCAAGGAACTTTCAAGGCTTCCCAAAGGTGAAATCTTCTTACTCAATTTTTCCTACTTTTTATTTTGATTTGATTCAAATTATTGATAACCATTGTTTGTTTATTTTTAAATGGTTAGATAGAACCCAGATGAAACCTACAGTGTATGCAATTACAATTCTAGAGTCTAGTACCATATTCCATTTTAAAGTCTTTTAAAAAACTACACTAGAATAATTCCTGTGATTTCCTGATTTGACATGCAATTTTAAAATTATTGAAAATTTCTCCAAGATATGGATTGCAACCTTTATATATAGGATGGATAAACTAATAGGCTGGTGCCCCAATTGGGCCCATACCATTTTCTTTAGTGAAGCAGAATAGTCACTTTTCTCCAGTTGCATAGATATTTCTACAAACACAGATATTTCTGTATTCTAATTTAGCACTTTCTTCTATACTCCCACTGCTTTCTGAGCTAGTCTCATTAAAGGAATAATCATTTTGATTAATAAGTGTATTTATATTTCTATCTTCACTAGCACTAGAGAAAGTAGTATATTTATTTTTAATACAATAATTTGTACAGATAATAAATATTTGTAGACTGAATGATTACTAACTGTTAAAGATAATTTAATTTGCTACTTCCATAGAAATACGATGATTATTTTTTAACATACAAAATTGTTCAGACTGGAAGAACGGCTTTATAATTATTAACCCATGGTACTTTTAAGTTTTAAGGGACTTTTTAGCAAATATTTCTTCCTTAAGTAAACTACTATAAAAAAAGTTAAAATTGTTTATCCTCATGAAAATAATTTAATGGAGAAATTGGGAAATTTCAAGAAATACTTGGACTAACCATTACTTCTAATCTTGTTAGAAAATACTATGCATTATTACACATAATGAGCTTTTTATTTCTTAGTTTGAAAGATGTTTGTTTACTGAGACAAGCTATTGTTATGTAACTCAATCAGACCTCAAATTCATGATTTGTCTGCCTCAGTTTCCCAAGAATTTGAACTGTAGACATGTCTCAAACACAATGAATTTAAAATGACTATGTCAAAAGTAATTAAATACTTGGAAATAATTTTAACTTCAGCATTTTTGATATTAGGGAATAATTATAATTATTAAGTATTAGATTATAGTGAGTAATAACATACTTGCCTAACACCTGTCTGTCTGTCTGTCTGTCTGTCTAATATAACGTTTTTCTGCATTGTTTGGATTATTGGCCCTTGCTATAGTTACAGCCCAATATTTGTAGGATCAAAGTGTTTATACAAAATTACTCAAAAGTTAATCAGTCTAAAAAAGAACTTAGCTAGGACTCAAAGGCATACAATAATGTACAGTTTTTATCACTCTGTTGGTGGCCATGGTTCTTACTGATATCAATGTTTAAATTCAGAAAACTTCATAAGAAAGACTCACAGGATAACTACAATTTTCTGTATCACATGGCCAAATCTAGCTATTTCTACACCAATAAAAATTACAGGTGACTAAATAAAAGTAAAAAAGAGCAGTTGATCACCCACATGCATCTGCCTCTACCTCCTGAATGCAAACACAGTGTGAACCAGCAGCCCAACGCACACATCAGCCTATGGTTTCTCACCCACAGTCATAGTTCTCATCACCATGTCTTCTTCATGGTGGGGAAATGGATGCTCAAACATTATACCAAATGAACCCTTTCTTCTTTAATTTGTTTTTCTTAGGTAATTCAGAGCAACAAGAAAATAAATAAATACAATAACCTTTAATTTATGAGTGGTTTGGTTATTCATTCCTTTAAAATTCTGATCAGAAAACATGAAAAAAAAAAGCTGTTTTATAAGGAGTCTAAATGGCTTTATTGTATTTCTTGGAATGTCACTTGGAGAGATTTGGATTTTGATAGTCAAGTGACATACTTATAACCATGGCATTTCTGGGTAAACAGAGAAAACTCCATTTACAGATATGTATATCATGAATTAGAAAATAGTAGAATTTTTTTCTCATCAAGACTCATTAAGAAATTGTATGTTCTTAGAACACTGCTGAGAAGTAATAGTTCTTAAGAATATTTGGAATAATTGGCCTTCTGCAGAAGTAAGTTTATTCTTTCATAAGTTGGTTTTTTGTCTTCTGTGTATGCCTGCTTGCTACTGTGAGCTTCCCAGCAAGCTATTTTCTCTGAAGGACAAGAAGATACGGGCGCAAACCTCTTGAATATCTTAAACCATTCAAAACCATCCACCATTCATTCAAAACCATCATTCAAAATCAGCATCCACCCTTATAGATTGCTTTGCACTAGGTATTTACTTAACTGTAGTAAAAACACACTAAGATGATATTCTAAAGAATCTTCCCTTTTCTAGTAACATAAGACAACTTCTGTTTCATAATTTGTCATTCTCCTTTTGTTTTTTTCACACTAACTTTCAATAGTTTCTCCATGTATAGCATCATTGTTTTCTTGTGGCATCAAATGTATAAAAATATACTACAGAAAACATTATCTAAAGTCACAAAATAGGTCTAAAAAAACCACACACACAGTCAAAGTGACATTAAAAATGGCATCAAATGGTAGTTTCCACACTGAAAGAAATGCAAAATGTAGCATTTCCCTCTTTGAATGTTCACACTGTGACATGGCATATTTGTATTGATGAGATGACATTTTTCTCCAGAGTAGGAACAAAAAGCAAAGAATCAGGTGCCCAAAACTTTACAATTGAATGGAGTGCCTTAAAAAACAGAGAATAGAATATATAGAGCATAAAGTGGGGTCAACCTGAAGGCGATAACTTTTAAACATCATGGCTTTAGCATCAGACAGAAATTAGGATGTATAATTGAATAAGGATGTACTTAGCCTGCCAAATTTTGCTCCTATATATAAAAATATTCAATCTGGCTGAAGCACCCCTAACAAGAAAGCAAGGAAGTATCTAGAAACAGGAAAATAAGCCACCCATGCACTTCAAAACTAAATCCATATCATTTCTTTTAAGACAACCAACATATATAATTTGTGATTTAAGAACTATAAAAGTAAATGACAGTCTTTATAATGCTCTGTCTTCCTTTCACTCAGCTTTTCATAGGACATGAGAACATAATCTTGGTTTTTGTAAAAATAAATAAATAAATAAGTAAATAAATAAATAAATAAATAAAGTCTCCTACTCCAAATGTTCTCAAATTAGAAGAAAGAAAATTATTTGACACTTAATCAAATGTATCTGACATCTAATGAGACAGATCTATATGGTGGTAATGAAAGGAGGGAGGAGACCTTCTATCCTTAATCTAAATGAATTTGAATTATTGGAAATTTTTGTTTATCATTTTTCAATATTTTTGACATAGAATGACAGCAGTTTCAGGAAATGACAGATCAGTGAAGACATCAGCTTGAAAATGTAATTTAGAAAGAACTAGGAGGAAAGGCGAGAATGAGGCTCATAATCTGTTAGTGCCTTTGCATTGTATTAGCAAAATACCATATCATCAATCTCTTTTTCTTTCTTTGCGTCTGACTCTGCCACCTTCGTGGCTTGCACACCCGGAGGAGCATAATTATAGGCATGTAACATATGCAATGTGACTTTGGAAGTATGGAATTTAAATTACTTCAGTACATAAATCACCCTTAGCCTATAAGTCCATTTTCCTGTGCAAATGAGAAGAGCCCAATGCTTGTTTACCATACTTTGAAAAACTTTACAAAAAAATAGCACATTGCATAATTATTGGATTTGTGAAAACATGCTTTGATCAAATGAAATGGGCATTTAGTTTGTTCAAAGCTACTTTCCATAATCCATTACACAGCATAAATTTCACATAACTGCTCACATAGCAACTTGTAAATATACCCTTATATTTTCCTTCACTTTAACATCAAAGAAGAAAGTGATTAAACATGTAACAAAAAAATCTTTTTCACTTTTAGCTTCTCATTTGAATTAGAAGTCTTAAAAATTAAAGAAACTCACTGTAAGTATGTGTGCCTGGCAGTATTTTCCTCTCCTTTTGTTATCAGTATTAACAATAGATAGAGTAGAATGGCCAGTGTATATAACAAGGCCAGCAAGATACACATTGGCTAACATCTTTCTAACATCTAAAGAAGACGCTATTACATTCCAAATGCCTAATTCAAGCCGAAACCCAAATCTTAATCTTCCCCCAAACTGAGGTGAGGAAAGTTTCTGGAATATAAATTTAACTCTTGGAACTGGACTAAATCTTCTGGAAAGCCATGAAGTACTCTCTGGGGAATAAATAACAAAGGGAGATTAACATTCAAACAAGATGAATTTAAGTGAGAAAAAAGTAGCATTATTCTGAGAATAATAGCCAAAAGCAGACAATATTCAGTCCTGTTCTCCAGTTTTGATGTGCTAGTTGCCCTCAGATATTCATTAAATAGGAGATTTTTCAGGCACTTTCATTTACATTCTCAATGGACATTGGAATATTAATGAACTGTTATTTTCTCAACTGATAATTGTTCTATATGTCAGAAAGAACACTCCTTTCACCAATCAAAAAATTGTCAGTTCTCATTACTTCAATGTAAATCCGAACTCTGTAAACATCTACCCAAACTTGTATAATTTTTCTACTTCTCAAAATTTCACTTATTTTCCACACAGTAAAATAAGTATTCAGTAAAATTAAAGTAAAAGTAACTGCTCCAGACCTTAAAGTGGTACTACCCCCTACAAATACAGTGGAGTCATACACATTTTACATTTTCTATTGTTCATGCTCAGAATGAGTCTTAAACATCTTTCATAGAACACCATAAACATTGTAGTATTTTATCATGTAACTCTCATAAGACACTGTTAACAACATATATTGTGCTAATTCTTAGAAATATAATGACTATTTTAAAATTAACCGTTTCCTTATTTGTACATAAACATCACTAAAGATACATAATCTGTACTTAAATTTCATATTTAAAAGTTTTCAGCAACTGAATCTACTACACAGTTTTAAATTTAAACTAGCTAACATAAGATAAAAATAAAGTTGTTTCCATGTTCACATTAGCCACATTTTATTGTCCAATATCCATATAGAGCTAATGGCTGCCAAAATGAATAGACCATAATAAGGAAATAAATAGGATACTTAAAACCTATTAAATGGCTTTACTATCTAATTTAATAATATCTAATATCCTACCTTATCTATTTCTTCCATAGTTGTAAGTGATTGTTCAGTAGTTAACAAAATTGACATATACATAAATATCATAAGCTCATTTGCATTTTAAATAATCAAAGAATTGGTATTTTTTTGCCTAAATATAGGTAAACACATTTGGCAGTTTATTATCATATTTAATATAATTTCCATTGAAAAAATTATGAATAAAAGATTCTGGAACTCACCCAAAACAAGGTAACATAGTTACAATACATTTTTCATGAAAATAGAACTATATAGAAAGTAGATTAAAGAAAAAAATATAGTTCCATTGTTATTGCAATATATGATAAAATAGACTTCAATCCAATATTAAAAAAGAGAAAGGGGGTGGAAAGATGACTCAGAGGTTAAGAGCACTGATTGATCTTCCAGAGGCCCTGAGTTCAATTCCCAGCAACCACATGGTGGCTCACAACCATCTGTAATGGGATCCAATGCCCTCTTCTGGTATATCTGAAGACAGCTACAATGTACTCATATAAATAAAATAAATAAATAAATGTCTTTTTAAAAAAAGAAAAGGTATTATATACTAATACATAGGACAATCTATCCAAAGTTATAACATCTATAAACATAAAGACATCAAATGTTGAGCTCTCAATTACATAAAGCAAACACTAATTGTCCAAAAAAAGTCTAACAATTATTGATATACCAGTAGTCTTAACTCTTTGAAACTGTACTCTCATATTTAAATACTCTACCAAAATGAAGATTTCAGTGTTAAACTAAGAAATAGATCAAACTTACAGATTGCTATAGAATATTCCATACAACAGAGAGGAAAATCTACATTATTCTCAGGAATTGATACAGATTTCTCCATAATGAACAATAATTAAATGAGAGTCAAATAATGTTTTAAATCTTGTAAGATCATAGTATAATAACATAAAGTTCAAGACCAAAATTAACTATGAAAGCCACACAGATATGTGGAGAATACATAATACACTCTTGAAGTCACTACAGAAACCAGGGAAGAAAATTTTTAGATATAGTATCAAATGTACTGAAAGCAAAATAAATCAAAACATTTATGAAACAGCTAAGGAAATTCAAACAGTTTGTGTATGTGTGTGTGTGTGTGTGTGTCTGTGTGTGTGTGTGTGTGTGTGTGTGTGTGAGAGAGAGAGAGAGAGAGAGAGAGAGAGAGAGAAAGAGAGAGAGAGACAGAGAGAGACAGAGAGAGACAAAGAGAAATCTAACAATATACTAAATACAATGCAAACCAAAAAATAAAAACAGATGATAGCAAAATTAATGAAGTAGAAATTAATTAAAATCACATAGAACCAATCAAACAAAATTTGGTTCTTTGTTGAAGTATTTAGAAACCCCTATCAAAACTATTAAAAAATACTTGTCTCAAAATAATACAATTAGGGAGCCAACTGGGAAGATTACAACAGATACCAATGAAATACAGAAATTATTATGGAATACGTTGAATATTATACTACAAAGAGCTAAAGAATCTAGAGGAAAAATAAGTAATTTCCTAAACACAAATGATCATCCAAAATAAAAGGAAGGAATAGACATTGAATAAGACCATTAACAAGCAATGAAACAGAAATAATAATAAAATGTTTACTATAAAGAAAACTATATGACCAGAAGCATTCTCTGCCAAATTTTCTATCTGAGATGAATACTCCAATACTGTTAGTACCAATATTCCTCAAACTGTTTCTAAAAAGAGGGAGAAAAAGAAACAAATTTACTCTATGAAGCCAGTACTGCACCATATGAAAACACAGTAAGGATACAACAGCAGCAACAATAACGTTGGCCAATGACCCTAAAGAATTTACTGGGAAATCCACAATAACGTTCTTATAAATGAAATTCAAAATCACATTAACTAAATTTGTTTCTTCCCAAGAATGGAAGGCAAATCAATATATGCGATATAGTATATGAATAAGCAAAAGGATAAAAATTATGATATACTTTAATAAATGCAAAAAAGGCTGTCAGCAAAGTTATGCCTCTCTTGCTAATAAAAATATTGAATAGACAGGAAATACAAGAGACACATCTGAATGCATTGAAGTCTACAAAAAACAAACCTTTAGCCAACATTATATGTAAGATGAAAAATCCCATGTTTGCTAGAAAACCAGAAATAAGGCATGGGTGCTCATTGTCACTACTTTATTCTAACAGAAATCTCTAAAACTTACAGGAACTTTCAAGAAACTAGAAAAATACAAAATCAACATACTAATAACAGTAGCTTTGAAACATGCAAAGAACAAACATGCTAAGAAAAATTAAAATGTAAATACAACTCCAAAACACAATGACATCAAAAATTAGTAAAATATACGTAGGAATAAACCTAATCAAAGAAGTGAAAACTGTAAGATGCTAAATAGTAAAAATTTAAGAAGGCACACAAGGGGAAAAAAAGAAAATCTTTCCATGCTCATGTATTTTAAGAATTAATATTGTAAGAATGGCTATATAACCAATTATGTGGCTTTAATACAATCTTCATCAAAATTCTAACTGAATTCTTCAGAAAAATAAGAAAAAACTCCAAAATTCATATGGAAAAACAAAAGGACCATGAGCCACAAGTATAGCTCAAAACAGAAAGAAGTATCACAAATTCAAATCTCCAAGTGTAATAATGCAAACCTACAAGGCCCTGATATGAAAGCAGGTACACAATGGAGTAGAATAGAGGTAACACACACATAAACTCACACTGTTACTAGTTTTTCAGAGGAGTCTCAAACACCTACAATGAGGGAGAGTCTCTTCTGACAATGATTCTGAGACAGCTGTATGTCTATATTTAAAGAATTAAACTAGATCCATGTCTTTTGCATTGTACAAAAATCACCACAAAGTGAATAAAAACAACCTGAAGTAAAACATAAACTTTGAATGTGTTAGTGGGAAACATAGGCAGAACACTTCAAGATGTGTACATTGAGAAGGACATCATGAAATTATTCCAGTGGGCCAACACCAAAACTGACAAATAGCATTCCATAAAACTAATAAGATTCTCCACAGTGAACATAGCCATCAGCAGAATGAAGACTTAGGATTCAAAATGTGAAAATGTTTTTTCCAACTTCACATTAGAAAACTTATATTTGGAAGATATATAAATATATATACATATAATATTCCAAATTTATATATATATATTTATATACAAATATATATACATGTAATTTTCCAAATTTATATATATTTATATATATATAAATTTAAATTATATATAAATTTAAATTATATATAATTCCAAATTATATATGTAATAATTTAAACACAAAAATATATGTGATCAATTGATGGATGATTAGAGTAGATCTCAAAGGAAGGGGGAATGCAAATGGCTAAAATTATTTGACTAACTCTCCAACATCTGTAATTATTGAGGAAGTAATTAATTAAAAATGCTTTGAGATATATCTCATGGCAACCAGAACAACAGTAATCAAAAACCAAAACAAACTAAACAACAGCAAATGCTGTTGAGGACGTATAGACAAAAGAGCCCGTATTCTTGTTGGGAACGCAAACTGCAACAGCCACTGTGAATGTCAGTGTGTAGACTCCACGTAAAATTTAAAATGGAACCATCGTGGGGCTTAACCTTGAATTACTCTGATTAAGTCAACATATCACAGATATCTGCATATCTATGCTAATGGCTACCCTATTCACAATGCCCAAGTAATAGAACCAGCCTATATGCCCATAAAGTTTTATTCAGGCATTAAATCAAAAATGAAATTGCACAGGGAGCAAAGAAAGCCCTGAGTGAATACAGACTGTTGATATGAACATGACCATGTCAAGGACCCCAGAGCCTTAGACCCATGGAGAAATGGGAAAGTCTTCCCTCCACAGTGATACACAAATCTCTGTGTGAATGTTGACCCTGTGTTCAGAAAATGTCCACCTTAGCTTTCTCCCTTACTCCCACAATTCCTACTCTAGATGTTTACTGCCTGAAGATATCTCTCCTACAGAGAATACTCTTACAGGGACTGAGCTAAATTTGTCATCCTGTAAACCATAAATTTTGCTGTCTTCTTTATCTATATGTAATAGCCTTGTAATCTATAAGAAGTAACACCACCTCTCTGCTCAACTGTTCAACTCTACATAATAAATCTTTATCTAGATAATAACCAGACTGAGACAGAGCCCAAGCGAATCCAATCTTTGCTTTACTATGTGTCCTTGTGTCTATTTTTTGTTTTGTTTTGTTTCGGTTTTTTGTTTGCTTGTTTTTCTCTTTTCTCTTTCCCCCCTTGTCATACTAGTAAATCTGCTCTGTCACTGGAGCCACTTGGACATAAATGTAGCAACATCATAAATTTATGTTAAAAAAAAACCCTAAAAAATCTGGATAGAACTAGATAGCATTATGTTAAGCTAAATATATCAGACTCAGAAAGACAAATAGTGAACTTTTTTGTCATATGTGGAGTATAGATTTAAATATATTTGTGAGTATGTATTTGAGTATAGGGGTGGTAAAAGCAAAATAGATAAAAGCAAAATAGGTGAATATGAATGGCTGAGAGACAGATCAGTATGCAAAGAGCTCACCACACAATCATGAAGACTTGAATGCTGATTTCTAAGACCTCATGAAAGAAAATCTGGGTACAGTGTTACACATCTATAAGTCACATACTAGGGGGTCAGAGAAAGGGGGATACCTGGAGATCATTAGCCAGTCAGCCTAACCTAATCAATAGACACTCAGTCTTAATAAGAAAGGAAAGAGGGATTGATGAAGACACCCAATATTGACTTCTTACCTGGGTCTAAACAAATAGACACAGGTACACTTTTCCAGCCACGTGGCCAAGTAAGAGTCAATGTAAGAGCGAGGGAAGAGAACCATGAGACGGAATCCTTGTGGTTTTTTGGTTTGTTTGTGTTTATTTAATTTTTAAAACATTTATGTGTTCTTTGTGTATTTTATATCATCCAATCCCATTCAGCTCCCCCTTCCCTTGTACCCACCTACCATCCTTGCAATCTCCTACCCAACCTAGAAAATAAAAACTCTTGATGTGGAAGCTGTAGTGTGTCATAGTGTATCCTACAGTATACTATTTGGTCCACATTTCTTTGATTGCAAATGTTCATTGCAATGATTTGTTGGTCTGGTATAAGGTATCTGCCTTCTGCTACTCTGTCAATCCTGGAACTTCACTGGGACTCCTCTCAGATATCTTGCTGCCCTGTGTCAAGGAGGTCCTATAGTTTTGGATCTGTAAGATAGGCTCCTTTATACACTCCAGCTGATCATCCATGGGTTAAATGTTAGTGTGGACCAATTCAAAGCCCTGGATCTGGGCCTGAGAGATATCTGAGCTGGTCAGCCACCAGCTCTCCTACCTTCACACCCTCCAGGCCTGCTCATCAGCATCACCCCACAACCAGCGCCAGCTTTAACCTGCTGCCCAGGTGAGTGCAGAATCTACTCTCCTGAGTGTTGCAGTTGGTAAGGGACATGGCCAGTTCTCTCACTCTTATGACCCAGCAGCAGCTCTGCCTGCTATAGGTGGCAAGAGGTGAACCGTAGAGAGCATCTTTCCCATGACACCATAAGGTAGACAAATGAGACCAGTTCTCCCATGCTCATGCCCCTACAGCTGGCTCACCCACGCCACCATGGATGGGGTCAGCTCTACTGTGCTGTACAGGTGAGGTGTGAGGCCTGCTCTCCTGAGTGCTGCATCTGGTGAAGGGCAGGACCAGCTCTCCTGTTCTCATGACCCTAGATCATGTATCCTGCCTTCAGCAGGTGGTAAGAGGTATAGCAGAATTTTCCTCATCCATGCCACTGCAGGGCCGGCTGTCCCATCCTTACCTGCAACTCTCACAATGTGTGGGTCCCCTCTGCTAAGGACTGCAGTTAACTAGGGGTGAGGTCCGTTCTCCTGCTGTCATCCCCAAGTTCAGATTCCTGGATGCCCAAGTAAGGTGGACATTTCTGGACGCATCAACATCAACATGCCCAAGCACGGACAAGATGTCACCAGGCTTGGGTAATAACATGCTGCTATAGGCTTGGTCCAATGTGACCCCCTCATGTTCGCAACACAGGCCAGGACTGCATCATAGCCCAGTGGCTTCACTGGTACTGAATCAACTATTCTCATACTTCAAGTCTCTGTTCTTCCTATGAGGGAATCTTAGGGAAAAAGGAACATGAAATATAAATGCAGTGATGAAGAGCAAAAGCAAGAACGGAAGTATTTGGGACGGTTCCAGATGAATTCAAGGCTCACTTGGTGTGATAGGGGAGGACAAGAAAGAGAGAGGAAATAAATAACAAAAGGTAAAATGGCCATTAGGATAAATGCCAGATGAAATCCAGTACAATTGTATGCTAATTTTAAATTCATTTTAAAGAGACATGAATTTAACAGAACAGATAGACAATTATGTTTGGTACATAATTGAAGGATCCTTTTGTTCCAATAAACTACTTTAGGCAATAATTACCTATGTTCTAATACTAGTCTTAATTTTTGCCTCATGAATGCATTGTGTATTTTATCCACACCTTCTGTATTTATATTACTATTTGTTTTTAATCATAAGTATATCTTTCCAAGATTCTTTGTGTTTTTCAAAATAAGTTTTCCTTTTTTATAACTGGATTTTCATATGAACATTAAATTAGGTTAGTAATCACTATTAATAGTTTCAAAAGAACTTCCTTTCTGGTTATATTAAACCCTACAGCTAACCTCTGGATGGAAAATTATGTTAAATATCTTGATTTATCTAATTCATGAATATGACGACATCTTTTCATTTATTTTGGGTATTATTTACATTTTAGCTCTTTTTTTTAATTTTAAAATATATGCTATTCAAATTTTCTGGTATACATTCTCATATATATATGTGTGTGTATACACACACCACACATATATATATATATATGTATCATGAATTGAATTTTATTTTTATCTATTGATCTTTCGAGACAGGCTTTTTCTGTGTAACAGCCCTGGCTGTCCTGGAACTCTCTTTGTAGACAAGGCTGGCCTTGAACTTACAAATAACTGCAGGCTTCTGCCTCCTGAGTGCTGTGATCAAAGATGTGTGCTACCAGACACAGCATCATAAATTAAATTATAAATACAATTTGCAGGGTATTTTATTGTTACTTTTTGTAACTGGTTTTTTGAATAGTGAACATGAATCTTGATAGCTACTTTTGTTAGGAAAAGTTTTTTTTTCGATTTCTCAACCCAGTTCCAGTTTCTACCCAGGTTTCAATAACTATGATTTTCCTTTTCTAAGAATTCAGCGTGATTCATTTTATCTGTTTTCTTTTGGAAACAATATGTTCCCTTCTTCTCTCAGCTATGGATAGGAATATAAGCATTCCTAACAGACGCTTCCTTTTTGAATTTGTGAGATTTACAGTGTCATTCATTCTCCATTAATACTGATAATTCCCGTCTTCTTTTTGCTAATATTTCCCCAGCCATATGGAGTTTACTAGTTTTTCAATAAAAACAGGTTTCGTTGCATTGACTTTTCTCTATTGCTTCTTTGCTTTCTGTTTTATTGATTTCTGCTGTGAAGTTTGTTATTTGAGGATTAGTTTACTTTTCCTCTTCCAGTTTCAAAGAAAAAAAAAATGGCAGGTAATGGACTGGAGGTATTTCTTGATTATTTTCCTAGAAATCTCTGTTGTCTGGGATCTCTGGTATTCATTCTCATGTATGGTCATCAACTGCTTGTGTGTTTTTAGTCTCTCATTGTTCTGTATGCTTCTTTGCATTTATAGTGTATCTCACATAGACACCAGACTATAGACTGTAGGCACTAGTTCCTTCTTTTCCGTAGACTGGCAAGTCTTTGCACTGGAATTGTGTAGCCATATATGCTTCACAACCTACTTTAATAATGTTTCAATCTCCTCTCTAGCCCACTATCCACCAGAGGTGGTAGAAAGTAAGGTTATTAGGATACAAAGTGGACCTGTTTAGAAATAGCTCTGTGGGCAATTCCAATCTTCGTTGTTCTCAGTCCAGTCCATTGGGCAGACACCACAAGGGTCAGCACCAACAGTTCAATCTAAAGGAAACCAGGAAGCTTGCCAATCTGCCCAAGCCCGCAGAAATTGCAAGAAGCCACAGGATTCTCATAGCACGATGTCTTTGGTGAGTTTCTATGAAGTCACTACAAGCTAAACTCAGCAACATAATGTAAGGCGAACCAATACATGCACGTTGTCAGTGACGACTTGTGGGGTGGAGCATAGCAAACCAAAGCTTGAGCTCCCACTGTCTATGAAATCATATTTATATTCTTTCTAAATACTATGCATCCTTTCACGTTTGCTACAGTAGAACATCCTTACACCTGTGTCTGCTTCAGCAAAAATATTCTTTCACCAGTCTGCCCAGCAAAATATCATTAAAACTTGAGTGTCCTAATAAACAGAGATTTCCACTTTAAGATATTTAACACTTTTGCACGTAACTGCATTGCTGATGTGTTTACATTTATGCTTACAATCTTACTGTGTATTTTTATTTTCTTTCTCCATATCTACCTTCCTTTATCTTAGCTAAATAGAATAACAGCTGAGTTTTAGACATATTCATTTAGCTAGATTTATTAGTAAAATACTTCCGGTAAAATGCAGGAATTTATTTCCATGCATTCTCTCCATTTTAGTGCCACAGACATTGTGTGTATGGGAGTGTGTGCTCGTGTGTACATGTGCATGTGTATGAACGTACTCATGTATTCCAAATTGTAAATATCTATTTACTCCATCATTTTTAAAACAAAAAAATATGTATTGTTTCTATATTTTCTTCTTCCTCCTCTTCTCACCTTCTTCTTTCTCCTTCTTCTCCTCCTCTTTAATCTTCTCCTTCCTAGTTCTAGGTGTTTTGAAAGTAGAGTTTTCCTGTATAACCCTGGCTTCCCTCTGAAAACACATGCCTCAGCCCTATAAGTAAAGAGACTCTTACTTCCCATTCTTCCTAAACAGTATCCTTCCCTTCAGAATGAAAACATAGTACTTCTTACAGTTCAGGCTTCTGGCAACAAATCCCCTGGGTTTAGTTTACTGAAAACATCTTAACACTCTAATCAGTTTCTGCAGCTTTGAAGTAACATAGATATGCAATAAACTTCTTATATTACTATGTTGAAATTTAAGTATTTCCTTACACATATTTTGTGGGTTTTTTAATTTTATAAATATCAAGTCAATGCCTTTTGGTTTTCATAATTTTTAGCAATCTGGCCATTAAAATTATTGTGGTTTTCCTGCATAATTGCTCTCAAATTTTTCTTCTGACAATTTGTAACTTAACTTTCCTGTTTTCTGTTTCCAGTTCCCAGAACTGGATTTCTTGTTGGTCCGTTTTTTGAGGATCCAGAAAGCCGTTGATTTTTTTTATTATTTTCTACTAAATTATGGAATCCTTTTGATGTGAATTTATCCTATCTCTCTGCTGCTTGTGTCCTAACAACTGGATGTCCACTGGACAGCTTCATGTATCACCACAGTTTTCTGATATTCTGCTCACTTCTCCCCAGCCATTTTCCTTATGGGTTTTAGGTTTAAAGTTTTCTATTGCACTAATTTAAGTTTACCTCCTTCTCTTCCATATCCACTATGAAATCATGCCCTGTTGTCATTGATTGTGCCCCTCAATTCTGAAAGTGATGCTTTAGTAGTTTGCATTTTCTTAAGATCATTCACTTGCCAATGATGCCATATTTGCCTACATCAATTTAAATATAGTTGCTTTAATTTTTTGAATGTGTTTAGATTTGCTTCTTTGAATGCTTTCTCTCATAACTTCTATGTCATAAACCACCCTGAGTGACACAGTATTGACTTTTATAAACTTCATAACTTATTCCCTGAATATGAATCATACTTTTCTGTTTATCTGCATGGCTAGTAATTTGGGGATAATGTTTGCAAATATTATATAAATCATGGCAACAAAGCAACAATGGACCGAGTCACATTTTTCTTGGCACTGTGAGATCTTGGTATTAGTAGGAAGACATCTTACTTATAATCAAATGATAAGATGTTCAATATCAAGTTTTCAGCAACTTACATCTCTGTATACTTTTTAATTGACCTGATTCATGTTCTATCCTTTATCTTCAATTTTTGGTTGGTTTCTTTTTGTTTGTTTGTTTCCGAGAGTATGCTGAGTTAGATTTGGCACCTGTAACACTGCACTTCCTACTTTTCATAGACCAACATGTGTAACATTGAAGAACAAATTCATTTAAGGAACACAGCAGATTTATATTTCTGAAGACTTCAAGAGTGTTTTCCTCTCTTCTTCACCTTCCTTTTTGGTATACCCCAATCTCTTTTGCATGGATGGAGGGAGGGAAATGGGTGTAAGTGAGAGAACATCTGAAATGTATAAAAATTACAATAAAAAATTACAATAAAAAAAAAAAGATTTTACAGTTTTTCAGGCTGTTATGTGCATAGAAGTCTGTATTGTTGCTTTTATTTGCATTTAGTTTTACTCTTCAATATTTGCCCCTTTTGTTGTATAAATGCTGTTATAGAATTTTTAGTTGGTGTATCTCTACACTTTTTAAAATAAAAATTTTGAGTCCTCTCTGTTGTTTTGAAGTATTGTTTGAAGTGTAGCCTGTACACCTTAATCAGGGAGACACAAACATTTTCCAACTTCCATCAGCTACTGGATACTTCTATTGTACATGTATATTATACAAATATAAATTTATATGTATAATTTTATTTCTCATTTATGGTATACAATATACACATAATATAGAGTATTATAATATTTTATGGATTTTTAAATCTATGTTCACCTATGAATTTCCTATGCTGCATAAAATTTTTATTCTTTAGATTCATGAGACTGTTTCAGTACTTTTCACTAACCATAGCCACATATCTGATAGAGTTAGTTTTTCTATTCAAGGGACACATTTTATAAAGTTTAATCTAAAAATCAATGGTGCGGGTGGGTGGTGATTATACTCTCTCATATAAATTAAATAATAAAAATTTTTGCATTTGTAATCTAAAGATACATCTTTAGTACTTTATTTTTATTTCATTTTGGGGGGATTTTTATTCTACATGTATGGTTATTCTGACTGTAAGTGTGTCTTTGTCCAATATGCATTCCGTGCCCACAGAGGTCAGAAGAATGTTGGATTCCCTGTAACTGGATTCAGAGTTGGCTGTTGGACTGCATATGGCTGCTGAAAAACCAATCTGGATCCTCTAGAAGAAGTCAGAGCTTTTAACAACTGAGCCATCTCTTTTGACCTCAACCTTTAATATTTTAAAAAGCAACCTCTTTACTAAAGTTTTGGGAGCTAGAAATCGTAAAGTAACTTGAAATTTAGTCACTAATCAATACATTCATAGCAATATATTAGACTGTTAAAATTGTCTGCAGAGCACAAACTTTAGGCTATGGAAATATCTCATAAAAAAGAAATTTAGAGAAAATATGTTATGACATATCAACAAAAAAACTGGAGAAGAACTTTTTTCAAAGCGTAAGAGTATGACAAAATAAAAGTCCTTACTTTTTACATTTCCCAACAATATGAGCCACCAGTGAGCATGATTCTTCCTCTCCTGGTAGTTAACCCATCTCCTATTCAGGGAAACATAGGTTTAATGTATCTACACTTACAGAGTGCTTCTGGAAGCATACTGTATAGAACACTGTAGAGCTTAAAATTCATTAATCAGTTCCGTGTTTTAAGCCCAGAGGAAAGCAATATAAAACATTTGTAGAACCCATGGGAAAAATGCAAAAGACTATTTTCTACCTTCTATGAGGAAAAAATTTGTTTTAAGATGCTTAAAACACTTTCTCTAGTTCTGACACTCAGACAAGTTTTTTGAAACTTGATTATTTACTTGTATAGTCCTGAGCTGGAAATGACCTATTTTTTTTGACTGTTGATTTCTGATACAGCAGTTTGTTTTATATTCAACATGTCTGATATTTTCACACCATTTTGAATCCAACTGGCATAAGTGGTGAGACTCTCACACCATTCTATATCAGAACTAGAATTTCACAAAAGAAAAAAAGTAAGCACAAATTTTCTGGTTTTCTAAAGAAAGAAGAAGGAATTGGTTGTGTGGAGAGCAGATGTTAAGACTATAGATAAGGAAGGAAAATGAATTTATGTCTCTAACAGTTCATCAATTTAAACAAGTTATTTACTTCTACCAAGACATGATAATCTCATTTTTTTTCTACAATAAAGTTCAGTATGTCATGGAGGGAAAGGATTTTAGATGGTCTAACAAGAATGTAATCATTGACAAATTCACACATATATCATGTTTTCGGGTTTGTTTGATTTTAGTTGTAGGAAAAATAAGGAGTCTGTTTGCAGATCTGGGAAATAATGAATACAGATAGGGAAATAATGAAACTTATTATTCAAACCAAGACACCCATATGAGAAGAATAGTTAATAATTATATCAGACAACATGTGTAATGTCAAACTAACTCTGCAGGACAAGTCATATACTTAGTTTTTCCTCACTAATAAGACTGAAGAAAGAAAGGAATTGTGAATATTAATACAGAATGAAAATGAAGCCCACTAAGTTAAAGCATTCATGAAGGACTGATCACTGCAACAAGGATCAAACAATACAACACAAGCAACAACAGGAAGAATGATCCATACTCTTAAAATCACAAACTTGAACACCTTACAAATCCCTCTGAGAAGTCACTCAGTAAGATAATGTACAAAGCTAAAATTGAAAGGGAACAGCTCCTAGAAGGTTAGTCTATACCTTTAAGCCAAATGTGTGGTTTTCATGTCCAAGTGAAGAACTACATACTTTAAGACATTTCTATCTAGTTTATCCTGTGAAACACTGAAATTGTGAGATTGAGAATTTTTATATTAATTAGGGTTTCTATTACTGTGGAGAGACACCATGACCATGGCAACTCTTATAAATGAAAACATTTAATTGTGGGCTTTCTTACAGTTTCAGAGGTTTAGTCCATTATCATCATGGTAGAAAGCATGGCGACACACAAGTAGGCATGGTGCTGGGGAAGAAGCCAAGAGTTCTGCATCTGGATCAGCAGGCAGCAGAAAGAGAGAACCACACAGCTGGGATTGAACTTCTGAAACGTCAAAATCCACTGCCAATGACACAGTTCCTTCAATAAAGCCACACCTACTCCAACAATACCTAATCCTTTCTAATAGTGCCACTCCCTTTTAGCTGGGGCAAGGGCATTTTCAGACAACTACCACAAATATTCTTAAGCTAAATTATTTAATTGTTAAACAGTTTCAAAGCAACCTGACCTGGGAGCTATGGAGTTGATTCAGGCAATATGATGGCTTACCCTGAAGCATGAGTGTTAAGTGTTACAGCTCGGATTGGAAATGCTTTCCCAATACAAGTGTTTCAACACTGAGAGGAAAGACTTCCCCATTGGAGGTGTAGCAGGTATGAAGGGAAACGCTTTCCTAATGGAGGTTATACAGCTTTGGAAAGGGAAGATTTTTCTCCAGTGGAAGGTAACAGTTCTGAGGGGAAGTGTATCTTGTCAGTTGGGAGATAAGGAATACAGCAAAGTCACACCACACAACAAATCCCACACAAGAAATTTATTATGAGAGAAGCAAGACGGTGGCTGCCTCTGCTATGGTATGACACATTAGGGAACTGAGAAGACAGGCTTATCTAAAGTTTCTTAAAGGAGGAGTTTTCCAGGGTGGAGACTGGTGAGATTTCCAGGCAAACTCAGGTATTTTCAAACATGGGGATTAGTGAAGTTTGGTGAGTTTTCTAACCTGGAAGTGGGTTTGAACCTTTTATTGTACAATGAGGCATTAAATTCAAAACTTTAGCATCTACTTAAAACTCCTGAGTATCCATTCTTCTGTTGAAGGACATCTGGGTTCTTTCCAGCATCTGGCTATTATAAATAAGGCCGCTATGAACATAGTGGAGCATGTGGCCCTGTTGCATGTTGAAATATCTTCTGAGTATATGCCCAGGAGGGGTATAGCTGGGTCCTCAGGTAACACTATGTTCAATTTTCTGAGGTATCACCAGACTGCTTTCCATAGTGGTTGTACCAGCTTGCAATCCCACCAACAATGGAGGAGTGTTCCTCTTTCTCCACATCCTCACCAACATCTGCTATCACCTGTGTTTTGGATCTTAGCCATTCTGACTGGTGTGAGGTGGAATCCCAGCGTTGTTTTCATTTGCATTTCCCTGATGACTAGGGATGCTGAACACATCTTTAGATGCTTCTCAACCATTCGAGTTTCCTCAGTTGAGAATTCTTTGTTCAGCTCTCTACCCCATTTTTTAATAGGGTTATTTGATGGTCTGGAATCTAGTTTCTTCAGTTCTTTGTATACCTTGGATATTAGCCCTCTATCAGATGTAGGGTTGGTGAAGATCTGTGGTACATTTACACAATGGAGTACTACTCAGCTATTAAAAACAATGAGCTCATGAAATTCATAGGCAAATGGATGGAGCTAGAAAATATCATCCTGAGTGAGATGACCCAATCACAAAAGAACACACATGGTACGCACTCACTGATAAGCGGATATTAGCCCAAAAGCACACAATACCTAAGACACAATGCATAAACCTCATGAAACTCAAGAAGAAGGAGGAAGACCAAAGTGTGAGTGCTTTTGTTCTTTTTAGAATGAGTATCAAAATATTCAACCAGAGCTCCAGGATCTAAACCTCCAGCCTGAGAACAGACAGGGGCAAGTTGTCCTCAGAGAGGCTCTAACCAGCAGCTGACTCAGACAGATACAGACATCCAGAGCCAAACAGTGGATGGAGCTTGAGGACTCTTATAGAAGAATAGGCAGAAGGATTGTGGGCCCTAAGAAGATAGGAACTGCACAGGAAGATCAACAGAGTAAACCAACCTGAACCCTTGGAGCTCTCAGAGACTGAATCACCAACCGTGGAGCATACCTAGTCTACACAGATCTACCTCCATGGACTGGACCTAGGCCTCCCTGCACATATGTTGCAAATGTGCAGCTTGGTTTTCATGTAGGTCTCAAACATCTGGAGTGGGGGCTATCCCAAAACTGCAGCCTGTATATGGGGTATGGTCTTCTAGCTGGGTGCCTTATCTGGCCTCAGTGGGAGAGGAAGCACCTAGCCTCTCAGAGACTTAAAGTGGCAGGGTGGGGGATACAGGAGGAGTACTCAGAAAAGAAGAGATGGGGAAGGATTGTGGGAGGGGGTGACTAGGACGGGTTATAAAATGAATAAGCTAAAAAATAAAATTAAAAAAAAAAAAACTCCCTGAGTGATGTATATGTCTATAACCATAGGCATATTTCAAATGTTTACTAGCCAGACAGCCAAACAGAGCCAGCAATCTTCTTTTCAGGAGGGATGCTGTCTCAAGGCAATAAGGCCGAGAGCAATAAAGGAAGATAATAGATGTCAAGTTAAAGCTTCCACATGCACACCCATAACTTCATACCTACAGGAACATGTACATCTACCACATACAAATATAAAACACTAATACACATGTAAAATTGTGGCTTAAACAAATTAATAACATTTGTGTATTTCATATGCAAATTTTGCTGACTCTCCAACAATGAATAGTGACAAATAGTTTTCCACAAATGTATTTGTCTTAAATTAGATTTCCTATGAACAAAGCTATACACATGCATCATAGCACATGGAATTAGTGCAAAAAAAATGTCTCAGAAGAAAGATACTGTCCAATGTGGAGATTGTATTCAATTAAATCACAGACACACACACATACACATACACACACAAACGCACCATAAACTACTGACCTAAGAATACAAGACACACCAGAAGTTAGTGCTCCTTTGTGACAATGTGTTCTTTTTTATACACTTGTCACACATTGTGGCTCATTAAGTAATTTTTCAAAGTGCATGCCCTTGGTGTGCTGAATATTTTGAAATGAAGACATCAGCATGACCTAAAGCAGTCTCTCCCAGTCATTTTACTCTGATGGAAATAATTCATAGAAACTTGAATTCATTTTCCAAGCTGCTTGTAAAAACTGAAATAATACTCTATGTTATAACTGGCCATAAAGAAAATTTTTGACCTCACTTGTGTAATAATATTTCTTATAATGTATTATTTATTTTACAATTATATCACTTCCACCCTTCCTTTCCTCTCCAGGCCCTCCCAACCTTTCTATTCTCCCCTCATTGTCACTAAAATTGATGTCCTCTTTTTCTCTGATTAAATATTTAAGTCCATTTGTTGCGTCTACATCTGTTTCTTTTGTGAATATGATTTAAATATGACCACTCTGTATTAGTTAACCTAGTTGGGGCTCCTCCCCAGGAGAACTAATGTTCCCTCACTCAGAAGTTGCCTATATCCTTGTCGAGCCTAGGACTCACTGGACACCATTTACCACGTGTTGGAAGATCTACTATATTGTCATTGTTCAGGCTTTGTTTGGAAAGTGGTTTGTTGAGGTTTCACAGCTGTGGCTTCCTTGCCATTTCAAGGAGACATAATCTCATGGTAGACTTTCTAGTTCTCTGCTCTTATAATCTCTCTGCACCCTTTTCTTAAATTTCTCTGACCCTTAAGTGTAGCGACTTGTGGTGTGTACTTATCACTTGGAGCTGGGCTTAACACAGTCCATTTATCTCTGTACTATGGCCGTTTAGGTTTTCTGTAATGGTGTCCGTTTGCTGTGAAAAAAACCTTCCTTAACAAGGAATAATAGCTGCATTATCTGTGGGTATAAATTTTTGAATGAACTGCTGTAGGCTCTCCTCTAAGATCCATTACTCCACTAACACCATGTACTTAGCTAGGTTTCTAGTTCTAGGCATCAGTTTCCTCCTGTTGAGTGGACAGTCAGTCTAAGTAGACAGGTATTAGTTACCTCCAAAATAGGAGGACTGTCAATATTGCCCCTTTAGGGATATATTGCCAAGATAGTGACAGTTATGGTTCATAAGTGTTAACGGTTGGATGCCAATTGATGCCTTCCCTCCCTTGGCAGCTTGTATTGTACTTTCTGACACTCTGAAACCCAGATCTCAAAAAGAAACTCTCAGGTTAGATACAGCTCAAATCTCTAAGTCCTGTGTCTCAATCTCTAAGTGCAATGTCTTCTGCAATAGGGGAGTGTTTGTGTGTGTGGTGTGTGTGTGTGTGTGTGTGTGTGTGTCTTTGTGTGTCTGTATGTGTCTATGTGTGTGTCTGTGTGTGCATGATACTTTTATTATCTACTCAGATATTGAAAGATATTTAGGTTGTTTACATTTCCTAGCTATTATTAATAGAGCAGCAATGAGCATAGATGAGCAATATCTGGTAGAGTAGAATGTTCAGTACTCTGGGCGCATATATATATATATATATATATATATATATATATATATATATATATGCAAAAAATGGCATAACTGGATCACATAGTAGATATGTTTTTAGAATTTTGAAGATTTTTTTATGCTGATTTCCAGAGTGGCTGCTCCAGTTTGCAATCCCACCAACAGTAAATGAGGGCTCCTCTTTTCCTACATCCTTGCCAACATTTGTTGTTACTTCACTTGTTTTGTTGATCTTAGCCATTCTGACTGAAATGAAATTTCAAAGTTGTTTTAATTTGCATTTCCCTAATTGCTAAGGCTTTGCCCAGGAATTAGGGCTAGCAATTGACATTTGGGACCTCATAAAACTAAAAAGCTTTTGTACAGCTAAAGAAACAGTCTCTTGAGTGATGAAGGAACCTAGGAAAGCATAGAGTGAGTAAGATTTCTGAACAGCTATACATTTGACAGAAGATAGATATCTGGAATATATAAAGAGATCAAATGGAAAAGAATCAACAAAACAAATAACCTAATTTAAAAATGGGCTACGGATCTTAACAGAGAGTTCTCAAAAGAAGAAATAAATATGGCCAAGGAATACCTCCCAAAGCAATACTATCCTTAATGTCCTTGCTCCTTGCCTGAGGAAAGACAGACAGACGTAAGGATTAGGAAGAATAGGGACAGACCTTGCTTCCTGCGATAGTTAAGCTTCATTATCACATAGATGGATCAAAAGATGTCAATAATGAAACACAATTCTGGGTGTGTCTCAATGTTTCTTGAGTCAATGTGATATAGTTGACATTTGATAGTGCACTTTGGAGAAGTGAAAATCCACTTTAAAGGTGAATTGGGGACCCACATGCAATAAAAACACAGAAGAAGGGACTTAGCAGTATGAACTTAGTTCTTTCTGGGTATGATTAGGAGGCTACTATTGCTAGCAGACATGAAAGTTCAGTTTTTTCTTTCAATTTCCTCCACTCACCTGGGCCTTCCAGGCTTGAAACCTTGAATTGGGACCTAATCAACAGCTACTGTTACTTCAATTTTATAAGCCAACATAATGCATCCATATTTTTATTCCACTAGTGAATCCTAATACACTTCCCCACATTCTTTACTAAATGTACTTTTTCTGTCTTAACTGTTTTAAAATCACATTTTTTTTTTTTTTTTTACAAAATTTTCATCAAATTTAAACAGGAAAATCTGTTTTCTTCGGACATTTAGAATTTCATATCTGAAGTTGCTATAACCTATAAAACCTTGATGAAGGAAATAGTTGCTTATACTTTTTAAAATCAATTTATTTTTTACTATAGGATTGTTGACCATACCTTTAGGATAGTGAAGAAAAGGATCACACCTTTCCACAACACACAATTAATTGTACCCTGTGTCTACTCTGGATTGGAAGTATATTTGATAGGAGGGAAAGCTACCTTTAAGTCAGAAATCTCCTGTTTAATGAAAATGTTCAATTCTCCAAGAAACAATTTTTAAAAGGTAGAGATGATCTATGAACAATCAACCTTAAGAGTGGCTAGAAAAAATGGAGAAGTATAACAACAAAGCATTCCAGTCAGGTCTCTCATCAAACCTAGAATTTTCATTTAAGTTTAATAAGAGAAGTATTCTTTTAATGAACTTGAAAATACACTATTCTGCAGATACCATGCATCCTACCAAGTCACTGTGCCTATTTTGCACTCATTTGTGCTGAGCTGGAGGGAATCTCATCATGCTTTGGCAGCAAGACTTCAAACTCTTCATCATCAGATTGTCTCCAAGCAAATAAAACCATGAACTCCTGAGGAGAAGCTCACAGCATCTGGGATATTAAGCGAAATTGAACACAGAAAATAAACTTCAATCTGTAAGGCTTGAATTTTCAGATAATATACAACCATTACTATTAGTAAATTTTTCCTTATCAACAGGAAATACTGAAATCAAAAACTTTCCAATCTGAGTTGAATTATTAAGGTGCCTGAATACCCCAAAGGCAGAAGCAGAGCAGACACTCAACAAACTATCAAAACTGAAGAACAGCACTATAGCAACAGATGTGCAAAATACAATGAAGAAACAGACACAGAAAACAAGTAGGGAAAAATATCTTGTGACACTTCTAGAAGTCCATGACTCCCTAGTTTCAGAAACAAAAGATAACAAGATAGCTTTAAATGTCATCTTTCAAAAGAAGTCAATGATCACATAGAGGTTCAGATAAACAGGTGAATGAAGCAAGAAAGTCAACTCAGGAGTTACAAAAATGAATTAACAAGGTGGATAACATGGTAAACAATGTGGGAGGTGGAAAATTCATCAGCAGACAAGACAAGAAGAACAACAAATCACAGTCATAGGACAAAGTCACAAATACAATAGCTCCAAAGGCATCAAAACTTTCCAGGATCTCTAGTACACTATCAAATTACTATGTAAAAATCCATAGGAATCAATGAGGTCAAAGTCTAAAGAAGTTGACAATTATTCAAGGATGTTAGAGAAGAGAATTTTCCCAAACCAAAGCCTAGAAAAGGAAATGGACACCCAAGACACAAGAAACATTTACAACACCAAATAGACATGGCTAGAGAAGAAATTCTCTACAACACATATTCAAAATGTCAGAAAATTAAAGGCAAGGGCTAAGGCTGTCATTCAGTGACTGAGCACTGGCTACCACATGGGAGACCCTAGACTCAGTCTCCAGAAAGGCCTCCCCTGAAAAAAAATATGTAAAAATAATACAATATTAAAACATGTTAGGGAAAAATGCAGCTCAACTATGAAAGCTAACTTATCAAAGTAATATCAGGTCTCCAATCAGAAGCCTTATATGATAGGAAACCATTGGATGAAATAATTCAAGCCTTGAATGTAAATAACTGCCAATCAAAACTGCCAGGTTATACTCAGTGAAGTTATGTCTCAAAATTAGCAAAACAATAAGAATATTTTAAGAAAACCACCAACTAAAGAATTTCAATGCAGAATACAGAAAACAAATAAAGGAATACTAGGCATAGAAGAAGAAAGTCTAGTCACAAGAGAACTGACAAGAATGTGACTGTAATGCTTGAACACAGAATTCTAAAGCAATCTGTCATGTCCAATCCAGTACACAAGTTGATGCCTGTCACTAGTAATGGAAAGCAAAGAGAAGAAATAAGTCACAACTGGAACATCAACCAACAAAACCATAATTAACAAGACACCATTCTGAATAATATCTTTAAATGTAAATAGCTTCACTTGCTAATGATTTAGTACATGAATAAAAGCTGCCTGGACTAAAAACAGAAAATGCAATTATTTGCTCTCCTCAAAACCCATCTCATTGGCAAGGATGTCCTGAGTGTCAAAGGATGACAATCCACCCAGGAAAAAAAAAATCTGGTATCCCTACTGTGATAAAGTAGGAGTAAAACCAGTAGGAGAAACAAGCCATTACATATTAATAAAGGGAATATTTCATCAAGAAGCTAAAACAATTGTAAATATTTATGCACTGGATGTTAGGTTCCCAATTTCATAAAGCAAACACTAAAAGATGAAAGGTCAGATCCACCAGATACAATGATAGTAGGAGACTTCAACACCCAACTCTCATCAGTACATAGGTCATCCAAACTAGAAATCAACATGGTTATATATCATGTGGACTTAACAGATAATCTACAGAATATTCCATCCAGATGCAGACTACACATTCTCTTCAAAGCCAACAGAACTTTCTCTAAAACTTCTCAACTTATTGGCCACAAAGCAGCCTTAGCAACCACAAAAGGACTGAAATAATTCTTCATATCATATGATACCATAGTAGAATGAAGCTAGAAATCAGTAGTGAAAGAAACTACACAAATACTAAGAGATGAACAATATATTCTTGAATGAACTAAAATTCCTAGAATAAAATAAATACTGAAAGCATAATTTACTAGAACCATAAGAATATAATTAAAGCAGTTTTAGAAATGCTTAATTTGCATATTTATGTTTAAAAGCAAGAGAGAAGACTAGGGAGATGGCTCAGTAGTTAAAAGTCTTGGCACACAATAGAACATCTGAGTTTGGATCCCCAGAATCCATGTAAAAGCCAGACACAATAGTGGAGGTCTGTAATCCTAGAACAATTACCAAGAGACAAAAGGCAGAGAGAATTCCCAGCAGGTAAACTGCCTGTAGTACACAGTGGTATAAGAGGAAGAGAGAGAACAAATACCAGAAGTTGTCTACTAAGCTCCATATGCAAATTGTTGTATGCATGTGCTGACACATACACAGTATACACACATACACACAGAGAGTGAGAGACAGACAGATAGACAGAGAAATTTAAAGCTCAGAAAGATTGCAAATAAACAATTTAATATTATACCTTGACATCCTAGAAAAACAAGAACACTATAACTCCAAAAACAGCAAATGGCAAGAAATAATAGAGACACTAAAGACCAGGATAGGAATTAACGAAATGGAGATGAGGATGAATACATAGATGAAAAGAATAAAACATAAAAACTGTCGAGAGATAAACAAGATTGACTAACTGTAGTCAAACTAAGGAAATAAAGAGAAACACAGATTAATAACACAGGACATGAATCAGGTTGTTACAGCAAACTCCAATCAAAACTGGAGGATCATTGGAGTATTTGTAAAAAGTATATTCTAAAACCATGAACAATCTAAGAAAAGAGGGAGAAAAGATAAATCAAACACACATGACCTACCAAAATCAAATAAAAAAATTATAAACAACTTAAGTAGATTACTAATGGATTATTAGATAGAAGCTGTAATAAAAAAAAAAAAAAGTCTCCCTCAAAGGAAAGCCCAGGGCTTGGTTTGACCCTCTGCTGAATTCTACAAAAGTTCTAAAGAGGAAGTTACAGTATTGTCAAATTTTCAGAAACTAGAATCTCTTGAGTAAAGAGACACTCCTGAAGAAATATGCTGCTTGTCCTGATTGATGTAAGAAGGCCCACCCTGGATTGTGAGCAGCATCTTTTGGGAGTGATACAGATAAAAACAGTGTATGTCAGAGAGAAATTTATCCTCCACTTTTGTTTACATGGCCTTCCTTGCTGGCCTCTTGGTACTGCTACTGCTGGTGATTTCTTCGTTGATAACAGAACCAACTTTCTGAGCTCTATTACAAGAGTGATAGAGACTTAGGGCTCTCTGGATACTTTACAGGCTCCCAGGTTCCAGACTGGGACCCCAGAGGCACTCCACTTGTGGGCTGAGTAACTGAGGCTGTTGTTCTCTGCTTCAGAAAGAGATAGCTAGCTATTCTGGGATGATTCCAACTGTTGAGACACCTAGCTTCAAGGACAAATAACTACAAGGTTCTCGGTTCCTCAGGTATGGTATGGCTGTCATTGCTATTTTAAAGCACATTTAATAAAAATCTATTTGTTCCCTTTGTTCTGTTCCTCTAGAGAACCAAGACTTAACAAGAACTAACACCAATTGTCTTAGCAACTGTTATATTGCTGTGGTGAAACACCATGACCAAGGAAACTTTTATAAAGGAAGGCATTTAAATGGAGGCACACTTAGTTTCAAAGGCTTAGTCCATTAGCATCATGGCAGAGAGCACTGACACATGCAGGCAGGCACAGTGTTAAAGCAGTTGCTGAGAGCTTTATATGCTGGCAAGAGGTAAAGAGATGAAATGAGCCTGCTATTTATTTACACCTCAAAGCCCACCTCCAGGGACACACCTCCTCCAACAAGGACACATCTGTAACTGGATATTCCCCACCCACCCACCCCCCCCCCCCCGCTACATTTGCAATAAAGCTCAGTCATTGGGCAGTATGAAAGGTAGGTGGGGTGAGGAAGGGGAGGAGAAAGAAAGAGGTGGAGGAGGAGAGAAGATGGCTGTGGATGTACATGTATCTCTAGCAGTCTAAGATAGTTATAATATCAAGGTTAGATAATTGAGCAACAATTCTAATTGTTAGGGCATCTTGTTAATTGAGCATTTCCAAATATATAAATCTATTGGAATATCTTTAAGAAATAGAGTCTTTATTCTACCAAGTACCGTGAGCACAGTAGGAATGGTCTGGGCTCAGCCGAGCATTGTGGATTGGCAGAGCCAGCCACCACGCTGGTGTCTCATGGGTGCCAGGGCCAGCACATCTAGCTAGCTGGAGCCCTGTCAGAGCCAAGGAGCAGTGGTAACATGGCAGCTGCCTGGAAACAAGGAACCAGTGCCAATTTCTAAATATTATCTCCTACACACATTTCTTAGTCTTTGAAAGCATTTCAAGTGGGGATCCAGCATACAAATGTATGAGCCTATGGGGAGCGTTCTCATTCAACTCACCATACCAATACTTCTCAAACTTTTTCAGGTAATGGAAAATGATGGAATGTGGCAAAAATCATTCTATGAGACAAGTATCACCTAAAACGAAAATAAGATCCTAATGTGTGAGGACATACATTATAAAAGAGAACTATAGACATATTTCTCAATAAATACTGGGAAACGGTTCAATGAATGAAGCTAATTAAACTATTTTCAAACAATATCACGCCCCAGTTAGAATTTATAGCAACAAGGAAACACAACAGGCCCTAAGATGTAGATCATTTGGTAGACTGCCTGCCTAACCTACAAGCAATCCATGAATCACCCCAATACCACATGAACTGGACATGCTGGCCTTACCTATAATTGCAGCACTCTAGAGATAGAGAATCAAGACCAGTGCAAATGACACTCTCAAACATAGTAAAATACAAATACAAAACAAAGAATGACAATGACAGGTGCTGATGAGAATATGGAGAAAGAAGAGTACGTCTCACTTTCGGTGAGAATGGACAGTCACTGACTGTTGAAGTCATTGGAAATCACTATGGAAATTTTACACACACACAAATGAAAATATGATCTAGTATACTATTCCTCAGTTTATACTCAAAGTGTATACTCTAAGTCCTATCACACATAAACTTGATGTTACTATTTCCAAAACATAGTTTTACTGTCAATAGACTGATGTCCATCAGCCAATGAATAACTAAAAGATATACTACATATAACAATAGACTTTTATCCAGCCATATGGAAAAATATAATCAAAATGCCTGTGGGGAAATAAGTAGAAATTCAAAATATTGTTAAGTGGAGTAAACCAGATTCAGAAAAATAATTCCACATATTTTCTTTTATGTGTGAATCAAGAATTTTATAGGTGTATTTTGGTGGACGAGGTAATTGGTTGTAAAACCAGACAGGTGATTATGACAAACCAAAGGAGATCTTAAGAGGGTACTGGAGAGAGTGAAGGAATACGTGTCATGTGAACAAGAGGGAATGCTTAGGAAAAGGAAGAAACATAGCAACAGTAGGGCAGAGGAAGGGATGGGGCAGGATATGGGGAGCAGGAAATGAATAAGAGCAGAGTATTCATGAGAATGCCATAGTGAAGGCCAAGGAGATGAAATTAGAGAGATTTGAGTTTCATCTCCAGATCCCACATAAAAGCAGCCAGGTTTCATGGTGAACATATTGTAATCCAAGTACTGGGAAGGTAGAAAATGGCATCTCTATAGGACTCGTTAGCCAGCCACCTTACCTTACATGGTGAGTTTCAGGCCAATAGAACATCTCAAAACAAACAAAATCCCTACCAATAACAACAGACAGATGGGCAACAGAGCCAAGGCTTTCCTTGACATTCTCAGAAATGTCCACACACACACACACACACACACACCTTCACAAACACAACTGAGGGGGGATAGGAAAAGAAGGAGCACTAGATGCTCTTCCAGATGACACATGTTGAATCTCAGCACACACACAAATGCTCACAGTCATATGTGACAGTACCAGAGAAATCTTTATCAGTTTCAAACATACATGTGGTGCCTAAGCATACATACAAATAAGATACTCAGACATTGTTCAGTGCCAAACTATCCATGCTGGAAACATGCATACAAGTAAGATTATATAGACTGAATAGGTATGTGTAAGTGTGTATATATATTTGGGAATATATATTTAAGAATATCTTTATAATATATATGTTTTATATATATACATATATATATATATTTAAGAATATAACCTGCTCAGTTTTATATAAAGATTAGAGGCTAGAATTTAAAGGAAAACTAAGTTGAGTATCTTGGAAGACTTGGTGGGAGGAAAAGGAAGAAAGAAGTGTTGTAATTATACTAAAATCTCAAAACCAAAAAAGAAACAAGATACTCTTGCTCTCTTGCTTTCTTGCTCTCACTCTGTCCTCTAACCTCTTCCCCTCTCACACCACTCCCCTCCCCTCTCTCTCTCCCCATGCTCATGGCCGGCATCTACTCTCTCTTTCTCTCTGCCTTTCTCTGCTTCTACTACCCTCTCAACTCCCCTCCTCATGCCCTGAATAAACTCTATGAAATCTATTCTTTACTAAAAAAAAAAAAAAAAAAAAAAAACAAGATAATAAAATCTATTGCTTTTTATATTAACTTTTAAAATCATTTAAAATGTTGTGTTAATGATTTGAAAAGAGATTTCACCAATGAGAAACATGGAGAGAAAAAAGGCATAGAAAAATAGTGGGCATCATTAGTAGGAAAGAATTGCTACTTAAACTTACAATGGAGCAAGGGATACTACAACATCAGTGTGGAGGCATGTGTAAAGAACTGAGTGTGATCACCAGCATAGAAAAGAAAAAGATAAAGTACCCTTCTACCCAATCACAGCAATTAAAATTAATACAGTAATAATGGCAGCAGTGGTAAGATGCTGGTAGCTAATGAAAATATTGAATGATGTTGATAAACAAGTGAAGATTCAGGGTGTAGTGGAAACATGAGATAGTACCTTTGGAAACTGGTCTACCATTCCACTAAGTTAAGCCTGACGTTGTAACCCAGCCACCGTGCTTCTGACTATTAGTCCAGTTGAGGGGGAATAAGCTCACCAAAAAGTCATATGCCAAAATATAGGTGCCAAAACCTCCAGATTCTCAAAATCAATTTCATGATTTTTGCAACTACATAAGATTCGACTACAGGAAGAACTGCATGTTGGAAAGATCAGTAGTCACTAGATAATGCATGAAGAGAAGATTTGCCTAAAAGAGATCCAGAGATGTTTGAACAGCAGCCAGACGCTTCCATTATTGATATGCTTATAATTATAAAACTATTCGCCAAAGTCTATGCTTGGGGCTGGTGAGAAGGTGCAGAAGGTACATGCACTTGCCACCAAGCTTGACCACCTGAGTTCGTTCCCTGCAATCTACATGCTGGAAGATGAGAACCAACTCCCACAAACTGACCCATGGTCTACATGTGTACCAAATACATACAAATAATAAAAATTTTAATCTGTATATTAAAAGGGATGAATTTTCTGTACATAAATTATACTTAAGTTTAAACTGAGAATATGTATGTTTTTAGCAGTGTTCTTCGTCCTCAGAATCTG
Organism: Mastomys natalensis; assembly: GCA_021653895.1. Lineage (NCBI taxonomy): Eukaryota > Metazoa > Chordata > Mammalia > Rodentia > Muridae > Mastomys > Mastomys natalensis. Next base: position 46,710 of record JAJTUV010002680.1, on the reverse strand, counting down.
TTATACTCTGATTAGTCACTGTACTCTGACTTAGAGAACTTTGTACACCTTGCCAAACCTGGTAATAAGAAAACACATTCCCATCTTAGAATGCACCAACAGGGAATTTCAAATACCCATCTTGATTGAGTCGGCCAACAAGTTGAGATGTCTAGTCATTTAAGAGTATATCACAATCTTTTTTCTTCCAAATTCTATAGCTGGGTATTATTCAACTAGTAAGAAGAATTAATGAAATTATACATCAACAGAAAAGGGGACAACACTCTAGATTATGCTAAAGGAAGTAAGGCAGAGTCAGAAAGAGGAGTTCCATATTATTTTTCATGTAATTTTAAAAAACAAATAAAACCAGATACTTAAAATTACTAGGTATCAGGAAGGTGACCCATGAAAGAGAGATGACTGCATTTATGGGAGCAGGCATATCTTGTATCTTATATACATGTATAAAAATATCATGCTGAAACCCATTAGGGTACAATCACTGTACATTAATAAAATGGCTTTGAAATACAAAAAAAAAAAAAAAAAATACAACCTGACTGATTCAGATATAAAAATTATTCTAATACATTATTCACCATATTGTCATGGGCAACCTTGATTGTCAACTTGACTAGATGCAGAATCAACCAAGAGACAAGTCTATGGGGGCACCTGGGAGGGATGTTTTTGACCAGTAGATGCCACCTTCTAGTAACTTTTCAGATCTAAGGAAGTCAATGATGATTTGAGTGAGATATATCCCCCATAGCCTCATGTTTGCGGAGGCTCTAGAACCTCTAGGAGATAGAAACCTGGGGAAGAACATCACTGTTAGGTTATTTGAAAGCTTAGAGCCTGATCCCACATCCTGTTGTTTCTCTGCTTCCTGAGTGCAAATGAAAAATGTGATTGTTCTGCTTCCTACTCCTGAGGCCAGCTGTCATTGTCACTGTGACCTCTCTCAATCTGGAATCATAAGTCAAATTAACCCTTTCCTCCTAAAGTAGGTTTTGCTCAGAACATTTTAGCACTGCAATAGAAAAGTAATAATAGAAGACCCTATTGAATAACCTCTGCTAATTATTTGCCTGTTTGCTTTCCCAAATCACTGGTGAATTTATTTACATTGTTTCAGAGTTCCTATACCTGTTACAGCCATTGCATCTACAGGATTCCTTCTCAGGCATCAGCCCCTGGCTTCATGTGTGTTCTGACATGGATTGTAGACCTGTGGCTCTCTGGGAGTCTTCGAGGCTTCCATTGCCACACTGGGACTATTGAGACATTCAGTCTTAGAAAATGAGTGGCTACGGTTTCTCCCCATCCGCCCTGCAAAGATAGTAACTGCTGAACTACGCAGACCCCATTGGATAAGTCAACTTTGTAATATACATTCATACAGTCTTAAACCCATTCCTCTTGAGAACTCTGATAAATGCAATAATTAAATAACTTAAACTGAAAGATTTCATTTTAAATTAAGCATGAACTTCATGATTTAAGAAACTCGCGAAGCCTCCGTGAAAGGACTATGCATAGGGTTGGTGAATACGAATCATACTGAAATTGCCAATGCACTTAGTTAAGAATAACATTTCACAATCTTTTTTGAGTCACCCAACAAAATCTATTTGTAATTGGAAAAAAATATGACAAGGTAAGTGAGAATGATTCATTGTATAAAACAAGCTTGAGTATTCTGAGATTTCTATGTCCCTCGCGGTTCACATGATGGGGGACTCAGAATGTTTCCAGACTGTGGTTCATGGCCTTCTAACATTCAGGCCCGGTTTTCTAAATGAGAAATTTGCCATCTCACCATTGCGTTCCAGAAAATTGTGGCAAAATGTATCTGCTAAGTAGCCTTAATAACCTGAGCTTTAGCTAAAGAAAAATGACCCTTAGAAACATTTCCCAATCCTGAGCATACTGAGGTTATAAAAGTTTCCCCTCCCTTGTGAGGCCTGTGTTCACAATACATTCCCTGAGGCATAACAGTAGTAGTTCAAAAGCATTCAATTATAATATCATAATTTTATTTCTCTTATAAAACTGGCTTCGTCTGATTTTATATAACAAAACAAACGTCAAATACCTTTTTTTTTTTTAAGTTTGCCACTGGGTTGCTCTAAACATGCAATTGCTCCTTTATTGACACTGTGGAGTACACATCCAACCTCAGGGAACATTTTAAAGGTATACTTCAGACTTAGGGAATGTGGTCCCTGAGAGTAGCCTCCCAGTGGAATGCATAATTCATGCAGAAACACCAAAGGCAAGGCCTACCTAGAGGGCTGGTGTTAGTACTTAAAAACAGCTCCCTGAAAAACTCTCAGTGGAAGGTTATGTTTTTAAATTCTAGGTTTGAATTTGGGGGACCTTTTCTGGGAACCTGTGTAGTAAGGAGGAACAAACTACAGTCCCTGTATCTCCTTCCTCTAATATGCATGAAGGGAAAGCAAATGATTTGGTTTCAGGGAATGCAGGGTCTTCTAGCAATCCTGATGTGGAATACTTGCAGCATCCTGTTCATTTGTCTTATGAATTCTCCTTGTCCTACAATTCAGGCAACTGGAAAAACTCCCTCTGACCATCCTGCTTTGTCATCCCTATTTTTCTCTAATGAGTCACCCACCTGAATGTCCCTTCGCTTTGTCCCTGTGTGCCCATATTCTGGGCGTTGTGCAAAGAACACATGAAAAGTATATCCCAGAAAGGTCTCGCTGACTATTCTACAAATGAACAGTACCTTGGGTCTTCCCTTCTTGGTAATTCCCATAGCACTTCTCTTGGATTGTATTTATTAGTATACGGTTCTCACTATGTAGTCAAGTTGACCTCAGTTTGAGATCCATGAGGATCTTGACAAAGCCGTATGGGTGTTGGAATTACAGGTGTGTGCCAACATGCTTCTACCAGAAGGAAGTTTGTTTATACCTCAGGGAACCCAATTATCTGACATTACAATAGAACTGATGTTTACAAGCATTAGCCTTTAATTTATCTTTAATACTCTCTCTGTATAAAATAAGAAAATTTCAACAAATTTTCGGCTAACTAGAAAAACTGATATCACATTTTTTTGCATCAAATAAAATCAACCTGAGTAGTATGTCTATTCTGTAATCATTTGCATAGTTTGTCTTATATCATTTCAAGAAAATTCATTGTAGCTTAAGACACAACAAACAGCTGGCCATGGTGGCTCATCTCTGTAATCTCAGAATACAGGAGTCTGAGATAGGAGATTTCCACAAAGTCAAGGACTGCTATCGTTGCCCACAGAATAGATGTATATTTTCATTTATATTTTTTATTGTTTAAGAATTCCATACCCATATGACCAATAATCATTTGTTCTAATTTCATCTTTATTGCCCACACTCTTTTATTCTTCCCATATTCATGTGCCCTATCCTAAAATCCATGATCCACTTAGCTCTGCCAGTATGTACTTGTATGTAAGGCTACCTAACAAGCAAGAGTAGCATCCCAGGGGTTGCATCGCTAATGAAAACCTATTCATTCTCTTCCAGCAGCCATCAGTCACCAGTTAAAGGGGGAACTTTGGGAGCTCCTTTCCCATCAATACTCAATTTTGGATGGCTTGATCGGTGTAGGTCTTGTATGTGCAATCATAGAAACTGTAAAGTCATATGCACAATGTCATGTCCTCAAAACACTTTATCTGCAGTCACTCACTACCTTTGTCTCTGACAACCTTTCTGCATTCTTTCCATTATGATCTCTAAATTTTTAGGGAAGAAGCTATGATGCAGATGTCTTATTTAGGACCAAACATTTCATAATCTCGTGTTTACATGTTAACATTTGTGGGTGTCTGTGCTAATCATTATCAGGTAGAGAAGAAGAAGAAGAAAAGAAGAAGAAGAAGAAGAAAGAAGAAGAAGAAGAAGAAGAGGAGGAGGAGGAGGAGGAGGAGAGGAGGAGGAGGAGGAGGAGGAGAGGAGGAGGAGGAGGAAGAGGAAGAGGAGGAGGAGGAAGAGGAGGAAGAAGAGGAGGAGGAGGAGGAAGAGGAGAAAGAGGAAGAGGAGGAGGAAGAAGAGGAGGAGGAGGAGGAAGAGGAGAAAGAGGAAGAGGAGGAGGAGGAGGAGGAAGAGGAAGAGGAGGAGGAGGAAGAGGAGGAAGAAGAGGAGGAAGAAGAGGAGAAAGAGGAAGAGGAGGAGGAAGAAGAGGAGGAGGAGGAGGAAGAGGAGAAAGAGGAAGAGGAGGAGGAAGAGGAGGAGGAGGATGAAGAGGAGGAGGGGAAGAAGAGGAGGGGGAGGAGGAGGAGGGGGAAGAAGGAGAAGGAGAAAGAGGAGGAGGAGGAAGAAGAGGAGGGGGAAGAGGAAGAGGGGGAAGGAGGAGAAGGAGAAAGAAGAGGAGGAGGAGGAGGGAGGCATGTGTACATATGCATATACAAAACATTTTGAATAAAATTATTCCAAAATAGAACAATGTCTGATTTTACACTATAGACTATCAAATAAAATACCCAGTATCCTGTATGGGTTACCTCTTACTAACTTATTGGCCAATAGAGTCCAGTAGACACCTATACAACAGACAGTTGCAATTTTTATTGTTAATTAATTATTTTATTTATTGACATCCCAAATATTACCCTCTCCCACTCCTCCCTAGCAGACTTATTCCCTCAATATCCCCTCTATTTCATCTCTAAGAGGGTACTTCCCTAGGTATCCCCACTCCTTAGGGAATGAAATCTCTACAGGATTAGCCACATACTCTCAAGTTGAGTCCAGACAAGGCAGCCCTCTGCGACACACATGCCACTGGTCCCAGACTAGCCCTTGTAGGCTTTTTGTTTGATGGCTCAGTCTCTAGAAGCTCCCAGAAGTCAAGTTAGTTGACACTGTGGTTTTTCCTATTGGGTTGCCATCTCCTTCAGTTCCTTCAATTCTTCCTCTAACTCTTCCATAGGGATTCCAGACCTCAGTCTAATGCTTAGCTGTGAATATCTGCATTTGTCTTAGTCAGCTGCTGGTAAAGCCTCTCTACCAGCATGGTAGAAGACAGACATGCTAGGCTCCAGTCTGCAAACACAACATAGCTTCAGTAATAGTGTCAGGGTTTGGTGCCCAGCCATGGGATGGGTCCCAAGTTGGCCTGCCACTGGTCAGCCATTCATTCAATCTCTGTTCCACTTTTGTACTTACATTTCTTATAGACAGGAATAATTTGGGGTTGAAAAATTTTGAAGATGGGTTGGTGTCCCATTCTTCCCTGGGGCAGGGGAGGGACTGATTAACTACTGGAGGTAGTCTGTACAGATTTCATATCCCTGATGTTAGGCATTTTGGCTAAGGCACCCACATTGAGTCCTGGGAGCCTCCACATAACCAGATCTCAGGAACTTTCTAGAGGTTCCCACCAACCCCTACTACCTCCTGCCCCTCTGGGCTTCTCTCCTGTCTCCTTCCACTACCTGATCCTGACCCCAATTTCCCTCCGCCTCTATTCTCCCACCCAGATCCCTCCCTTCCTCTGCTTCCCATGATTATTTTGTTCCCTCTTCTAAGTGGGATTGAAGCATTATCACTTCGGCCTACCTTTCTGCTTAACTTCTTTGGGTTGATGGGGTATATCATGGGTAATCTATACATTCTGACTAATATCCACTTATCAGTGAGTATATATCATTCACATCATTTTGGATCTGGGTCCCACACTCTGGATATTTTCTAGTGCCATCCATTTCCTGCAAAATTCATGATGGCCCCGTTTTAATAGCTGAATAGTATTCCACTGTGTTAATGAACCACATGTTCTGCATCCATTCTTTGTTTGAGGGACATCTAGATTGCTTCCACTTTCTGGCTACTATGAATACAGCTGCTATGAACATAATGGAGCATGTGTTCTTGTGATATGTGAAACATCTTTGGAGTATATGGGTAAGAGCAGTATATCTGGATCTTCAGGTACAACTATTAGCAATTTTCTGTGGAACTGCCATATTGATTTCTGGTGGTTGTACCAGAGTGGTTGTACCAATTTGCAATCCCACCAGCTATGGAGGAGTGTTCCTCTTTCTCCACATGTTCACCAACATGTACTGTTGTTTGAGTTTTTAATCTTAGCCATTATGATTGGTGTAAAGTGGAATCTCATTTTAATTGCATTTCCCTTATGACTAAGAATGTTGAACATTTCTTTAAGTGCTTCTAGGCCATTCTAGATTTCTCTGCCAAGAATTTTCTGTTTAGTTCTATACCCCATTTTTAATTAGGTTATTTGGCTTTTTGGAGTCTAACTTCTTGAGTTGTTTATATACTTTGGATATTAACCCTCTATCAGATGTTACTGAAGATCTTTTCCCAATCTGTAGGTTGCCGATTTTCCTATTGACAGTGTCTTTTGCCTTATAGAAGCTTTTAAGTTTCAAGAGATCCCACTTATCAATTATTGATCTTAGATCCTGAGCATTGGTATTCTGTTCAGGAAATTTTCTGTTGTGCCAATGCTTTTCCACTTTCTCTTCTATTAGATTCAGTGTATCTGACTTTATGTTGAGGTCCTTGATCCACTTAGACTTGAGATTTATGCAGGGTTTATGATAAATATGCATCAATTTGCATTTTTCTACATGTAGACTTCCAGTTAGATCAGTACCACTTGTTGAAGAGGATTTCTTTTTTCTACTATATGGTTTTGATTTCTTTGTCAAAAAGCAAGTGTCTGTAGGTATGTTGATTTATTTCTCTGTCTTCAATTCTATTGCATGGATCTGCCTGTCTGTCTCTTTATCAATACCATGCAGGTTTTACCACTATTGCTCTGTAGTACAGCTTGAGGTAAGGGATGGTAATTCCTCCAGAAATTCTTTTATTCTTCAGAATTGTTTTCGCTATCCTGTCTTTTTTTGTTTTTCCATATGAAATTGATAATTGATTTTTTTCATGTTTGTGAAGAATTGTGTTGGAATTTTAATGGAAATTACATTGAATCTGTAGAAGGTCATTTTCACTATGTAAATCCTACTGATCCATGAACAAAGGAGATCTTTTCATCTTCTGAATCTTCTACTATTTCTTTCTTCAGGGACTTGAAGTTCTTATCATATAGATATTTCACTAATGTGGTTAGAGTTACAGTAAGATATTTTATAATATTTGTGGCTATTTTAGAGGGTATTGCTTCCCTATTTTCTTTATAAGCCCATTTATCACTTGTATAAAGGAAGACTACTGATTTGAATTAATTTTCTATCCAGCCACTTTGCTGAAGTTGTTTGTCACCTGTATAAGTTCTCAGATTAAATTTTGGGATCACTCATATATACTATTCTATCATCTGCAAATGGTTATACCTTGACTTCTTTCTTTCCAATTTTTAATCCCTTGATATCTTTTGTTGTCTTATTTCTCTAGCTAGAACTTCAACTACACTATGGAATACATAGAGACAGCTTGGGTAGCCTGTCTTTTCCCTGATGTTAGTGGGATTACTTTATGTTTCTTTTCATTTAATTTGAGGTTGTTTATTGGTTTGCTGTATAAGGGACTACTCAAATAGTTTATCTGGTCCTGATTTAAATTTGGTACCCTATGTCGGTCTAGAAAATCATCCATTTCATCTAGATTTTTCAGATTTTTTAGTAGGCTTTTGTAGTAAGATCTGATGTTTTTTTGAACTTCCTCAGTTTCTGTTGTTATGTCTCTTTTTTCATTTCTGATTTTGTCAATTTGGATACTGTCTCCATGCCCTCTGGTTAATCTGGCTAAGGGTTTATCTATCTTATTGATTTTCTCAAAGACCTAGCTCCTGGTTTTGTTGAATCTTTGGATAGTTCTCTTTGTTTCTACTTGGGTGATTTCAACTCTGAGCTTTCAGATGTGCAGTTTGTTAAGTTGCTAGTGTAGTATCTCTCCCGTTTCTTTATGAAGACACTCAGTTCTAATTGTCTCCTTAGCATGCTTTCAGTGTGTCCCATAAGTTTAAGTATGCTGTGCCTTTATTTTTGTTAAATTCTAGAAAGTCTTTCATCCTTTTCTTTATTTCTTCCCTGACCAAGTTATCAGTGAATAGAGAAATATTCAGTTTCCATGGGTATGTGGGCTTTCTGTTGTTTTTGTTCTTACTGAAGACCAGCCTTAGTTTATGGAGATCTGATGAATACAATCTCCTTGTATCTGTTGAGGCTTGTTTTGCGTCAGTTATATGGTCAATTTTGGAGAAGGTAAAATGAGGTACTAAAAAGAAGGTATATTCTTTTGTTATAAGGCAAAAGGTTCGTAGTTATCTGTTGAATCCATTTGGCTCATAACTCCTGTTTGTTTCACTGTGTGTCTGTTTAGTTTCTGTTTTGATGACCTCCCCATTAGTGAGAGTAGGGTGTTGAAGTCTCCCACTATGCTTGTGTGGGGTTCAATGTGTATTTTGAACTTTACTAAAGTTTATTTTACAAATGTGGGTGTACTTGCATTTGGGGCAAAGATGTTCAGAATCAAAATTTCATCTGGGTGAATTTTTCATTCATGAAAAAGTATAAAGAAGTGTCCTTCCCCATCCTTTTTATTACTTTTGGTTAAAAGTCACTTTATTGGATATTAGAATGACTATTCAAGCTTGCTTCTTAGGACCGTTTGCTTGGAATACTTTTCTCCAGTCTTTTACTCTGAGGTAGTGTTTATATTTGTTACTCGGGTATGATTTTGTATGCAGCAAAATGATGGATCCTGTTTAAGTATCCAGTCTGTTAGCCTGTGTCTTTTTATTGGGGAACTGGGTCCATTGATGTTGAGAGATACAATTATTAGTTGCTGCTATTTTTATTGTTGGAGGTGGTATTATGTATGTGAGAGATTCTCTTCTTTTGCATTTGTTGTTAGATGATTAATTTCTTGTGTTTTCTTGGATGTAGTTTTCCTCCTTATGTTGGAGTTTTCCTTCCAGTATCTTCTGAATGGCTGGATTATTAGATATTATTTATATTTGGTTTTGTTATAAAATATCTTAGTTTCTCCATCTATGGTGATTGAGAATTTTGCTGGATACAGTAGTATGGGCTGACATCTGTGGTCTCTTAGGGTCTATAAGACATGCGTTGAAAATCTTCTGGCTTTCAGAGTCTCTGTTGAGAAGTCAGGTGCAATTCTAATAGATGTGCCTTTATATGTTACTTGATATTTTTCCCATGCAGCTTTTAATATTCTTTCTTTGTTCTATACATTTATTGTTTTGATCATGGGATGGTTGGAAGATTTTCTTTTCTGGTCTAATCTATTTGGTGTTCTGTAGGCTTCTTACATGTGTATGCTCATCTCCTTCTTTAGGTTAAGGAAGTTTTCTTCTATGATTTGTTGAAAATGTTTTCTGATCCTTTGATCTGGGATTCTTCACTCTCTTCTATCCCTATTATTCTTAGGTTTGGTCTTTTCATTGTGTCCCAAATATCCTGGATGTTTTAGGTTAGGAACTTTTTATACTTGGCATTCTATTTGACAAATCTATCAATATCTTCTATGGTAACTCCTATGACTATGCCTGATTTTCTCTTACATCCATTGTATTCTATTGGTAATGCTTTTATTTATAGTTCCTGTTCTCTTTCCTAGGTTTTCCATCTCCAGTGTTGCTTCCATTTGTGATTTCTTTATTGTTTCTATTTCTGTTTTTGGCCTTGAACCTATGATAGACCATTTTGTTCAATTCCTTCAACTGTTTTATTGTATTTTCCTGTATTTCTTTAAGGAATTTATTTGCTTAATATTTAAGGACTCCCATCTGTTTGCCTTGGTTTTCTTGTACTTCTTTAAGGAAATTATTTATAACCTCATTAAAGTCCTCTATCATTTTCACGAGATGGAATTTAAGATCAGAATCTTGCTCTTCAGGTGTGTTAGGGTATCCAGGCCTGCTGTGGTAGGAGAGCTGGGTTCTGATGGTGCATGTTGTATAGCTTCTGTTGATAATGTTCTTCCACTTTCACCATCTGGTTGTCTCTGGTATTAACTGGCCTGGGTATCTCTGGTGGGAACAGACCTCTTTGGAGGCAGATAGAGCTGTGTGCCCTGGATTAGAACAGGCCTACTCAAATGCAGACAGTGATGTCTCTGGTTAAAGAATGCCTCCAAGTGCCCCTGGTTAGAGCAGTCCTCCTGGAAAACAGGCAAGGCTATGGGGTTGGGGTGTGGCCTCACTGATCTTCCAGTGGTGCAGAGGGAGGTGCAGACCAGAAGAGTAATGGGGTTCAGGCAGGACAGGACAGATTCTAGGTTTTCTTGGCTCTGTGGGGATCTCAGCTGGTCTGAATATTGTGTGAGGTCTCACCTATGTTCTTGGTTAGAACAGACCTCCTGGAAGACAGGCAGGGTGGGTCATGGGCTCTGGAAGTAGGTAGCCCAATCTGCCACAGGTGCAGGTGGAGATGTATAGAAATGTATGGCTAGAAAAAAAAAAGATTATTTTGTTAAATTTAGAATCCTGTAGAGTTAAGAATCAAACATAAAAGTCAAATATAAAGTTAGCAAAAACAATTGTAAAGTGTGTACATTGGTTTATACTGTACTCTTGCCCTTGCATCATTTTGGAGAACATGGATATTAACTCAGCACTTGAGAGTTAACAAAACAATAGAGGTTGGTTGCCAAAAATCCTACTTAGCCATATGTAAAAGTTTAAGAAGAGCGAGCTGTCAATCTGATCTGCAGCTGCATCCATCTTTGCTATTGGGAGATAAAAGCTTAGGGAATGGCCCCTTTAACTTCAGATATGTAAACAAATTCTATGAAAATTAACAAAGAAATTTATGTTACATTCAACAATAGTAACTTCTACCCATTGCTTAATCTTAAGGGTTAAGTTTACCTCACAAAAGAAATCCTAAGAGCTTCACATTTTTAAGCCCTAAAATATGACTCAAGTCTAACTATAGTGATTTAGTGATAATAAAATGTCACTAAGAAAATACCTTATAATTCTGCAATAATCTCAGCAAGAAATCCATTTCTTTCCCTCATAAAATAATGCTTTTGTTATTTAAACTTTCAAAGCCTCGAAGATGTAGTACAATAAATAGACATTTTCTCCTGGAAAATAACTTGGTACAAGGATCTCATGCTGTTAAACCAAAAAAGGCAAAACATTGTCTATGTTGTTGATATAAGGAATTTTTTGTTGTAATGTCTAACTTCTTTCTAGGATAATGGATTCCCAGGATCCCAAAGATTCTGCTCCCCAAAATTGTATTTCCATGCATGTGTGTACATGTGCTCATGTTCGTTCACATGTAGAAGTGTGTAATTTCACCTCTGATCTTCTGGAAGCTTTTTATCACTTTTCTACTTAACATTATGTGCATATATCATCAACCAATGTAGTATGTGGTAGAATAGGGATTACATGAAATGGTATGTAACACAATATGCAGTTTAATCTCAAATATGATTTGTTTTTAATTGTTATCATTATCTGAATCTTGTTGACTTAAAAGTGTCTATAGGATCAGATCCTTGTAGCTCTTGGTGTAGGAAATCTGGTGGTATCTTGCTTTAGTCTAGGATATCTGTTACTTATTACCTGACTCCAAGACATGGCTTCCCTCAATATCAGCATTTTTATGTCTTTATAACATGTTACACCTTTGTCTGAAGATTAACTTTTTTGTTGTTTTCCATCTCCCAATCTCCATACACTTAATATATTGTGATCCATAAGGTTTTATTGCTCGTGGAAGGCAGATCAAATTGAAAGATTCTGCATAGCCCCTTTTACAATAACACATTTGCACACGCAACCTCTCTGAATATATAAAGAAATCAACCCCTGTCTGTATCTTGTGCCCCTCAGTGGCACCATCACATTGGAGATGTTCCTGTTGTAGATGCTCTTTCTGTTTTACCTTCCACTCCAAGGGTTTTCAGCTAATATTAAAATTTAAAACATTTATTTCTAAAAAGAATCCAACTTGCCTTCAAAAAATATTATCATGATAATAAACCTTTATCTCTGTGTGATTATCATTTGATTTGACAGAAAGCATTCTTTCAAATAGTCTGTTTTCACTGTTTAGAAATAAATTTCTTTTAAAAGTAAAAACAAATATATTTCCTTGTATTCTCTTAATGTAGTTAAAATTGGATCAGCGCCTCTCACAATACACACATACACATACAAACACATGGAAATTCTTAATTTTTCTATCAAGATTGAATTCCAAAGAAATATTTCTGAACTATTACCTTGAAAGTATAATTAGTATTTGGTCAGTCTACTTCTAGTTGTTTTGAAGATAATAAACTCCCTTTTCCTTCTATGATAATAGTATATCATATTATGAAAATATTATTCATGGTAATAAGGACTTGGAGAAATATTGCCTGAAGAGCAGAATCTCTCTAAGCTGCTGTTGTGAAGCAACTGTGTATAGGTACTGAAGTCAGTTCACTATTATTTCATGAATAATAAATTTACATAAGTGAAATATTATTCAATGCACTTTATTTTATGAATGAGTTTTAATACATAAACACTAGTTAGAAATTTTTTTCATAAAAGGAGTCAATGTTTCAAAATAAATATGGTACAGACACCACTATGAATACAACATATGCTAAAAGAGATATGCACTAAAATATAAACTATTGCAACAGATTAAACAATCATAGTTCATTAACTTAAACAAAGGTGCCTCTGCAATATACACCTTTAAGATTATCAGATAAATATAATGTTATTTTTCAAGAGAAAACGTGAATAATTTAAAAAATAAAGCTGCATAGGCATCTATACAAGCTTTGAAACTACCCCTACAAAGCTGCCTGTCCAGATATAAAATGAAAGAATCCATTATTAAAAGAAGGATCAAAACAGGCTGCAATTATGCCCAGCTAATCCCTTCAAAACAGTGTGGTATTTCTTCACCAAAGTAATTATTTGCACAGGAGAGAAAATAACAACCATATAGACCAAATTAAAACTTTACCCTCAGATGCTACCTTAATTGTTATGCAGATTTCATTCTGTGCATTCAGTGGCAAGCATGATGATAAAATAAGATTATTCCTTTCCAATAAAAGTATTTTGGCATTGTTTATTCTCCCAAATAGTTGAAAATGGTCATATCATTTCATGCATACCCTCTTTTATTCTGTCATGTACATTTGAGCATACTCTAACCATGTCTTTAAATACCCATGTGTTAAAAGGGTGAACAAATACATTGAGACTCCTTAGGATTTCTGCAGGCTGTACCTGAATGTGTGTACAAACACACATCAAATGACCACTGCAGTATACAAACTGCTTGTTTGGGCTTCTTAAAATATGACAATCACATATATAAATGTCATGCTGGGATTTAGTTACCTATGGTGGCAGGTTCTTAAATGGAAAATGTATTACATTGAAATTTTCCAAATGCAAGACTGAAAGACAAAAAAAAAAAAATCAACTCTGTATTTCCCACATAAATGCAAGCAATTTAGTTCTTTTCCCCAAATCAACAGATTAATTCAGTTAGACAGTAGTCAATCCATTTTGCATGGGAATGGCTTATTAGAAAAAGGAAGATAGAAAGGAAGATAGAAAGAAAGAAAGAAAGAAAGAAGAAGAAAGAAAGAAAGAAAGAAAGAAAGAAAGGAAGAAAGGGAAAAGAAGGCCCTGCATTTGTATTTAGCTCTGATTGGACAGAGCACAAAATGAATTTACAGTGTCACTCAGAGATGTAGCAGGACTAATGAGCAAGGAATGGCGTAGCTCAGGGTGGAGAAATCCAGTGTGTTCATTCATTCCTTCAGCTCATGAAACTGAGGTGTCCCTCATTATGCCTGTGTCCCAGAGGCATTCTTTAATATTTTAATAAATAACAACATCAGCCCAACAAGAAATTAATGAATAGTATCATTAATAATGAGCTGGAGTCTTGTAGTGATAGGACAGATATTAAATTGAACCACTGTGGTGCTATCTCTAGAGACTTGGGATATTTCCAGTGGCAAACAAGGCGTCTGAATGAAGCAACCACCGCTCTGTGCCAACAGCTTTTACAACAGGTTGGGAGTAATAAAAGAGGATTTTCTGCACGATAAAGTTAAGCCCTCGAAAATCTGCTGGTGTAGATCGGTGTGAAAAGTACTGCCAAACGTGATCCTTAATTAAACTTTAATTAAGATAAAGCTTTTATTTTTTTTCTCTTCCAAGAAAAGTAGCAGCCAAATGGGTCCTGGCTATTTTCTATTCAAATCTAACCTAAAATCATTTTGTATTATATCACAAAAGTTATGTACAGATCATACTGAGGTTCTATGTCAAAACCACAAAATGAAAATATTATTAGGAATTGGTGAAATGGTATCATTTTTCACCCCTACAGTAATAGCATGCTAGTTGGATCAACAATGAAAGGCTTTCCTATCTCAGTTTCTCAATTTCTATTATTTTCATATTTGAACTGTGCTAAAATATTTCAACTTTCTTTTATGACATTGAAACAATTTTTCCTTGGTATGGGTTAAATAACTTTCCAATGATTCTTAAGTGTCATATCTATTCGGAGTATACAAAACTGTTTATAGCTTCACCAACTATCATCGTTTTAAAAGATCTTCAGACATTGAAAATATTTTAGTCTTTATCCCTCTGATTGCATGATATTTTGATGATTTTATTTATGCTCATGACTTTTTCTGTGTTTTATAAACTAGGATGAAATTGTTTGGTTCTTGCTTCTTATTTCAATGGCTAAAGCATAAGACTTTAATTATCAGTGATTATTTTGTCCACATAACTTACATGAAGTATTGAGTGTTAATGTCCTGAAGTTCCAATTTTTTCTGACTACCTAGCTTTTGTAAATTGAAAATATTTTTTTAGAAATCAAACAGTCCACATTAACATAAACTTTTGTTATTTTAACAGGCAAAATGGCTATAAGATCCCCACTGTTGTAATGACCTGTGGTTATTACTGATATCCAGAACTGCACATGTTGACAGTTCACCAGTTTTCTCATTAGTAGAAAAATTATTTAATAATAAGAATTTTGAACTTTTCATATTCTTTGCATTTATCATTTACTTTGGCTGCCTGAGTTTTCTGCTATCTATTAAATCTGATCTATGAAGAAAGGTCTGTCCATATTCCTTTTTTTTTATGGTTTCCATCAAAAAAAGGATTTTGTGGTTAAGTCACTAGAATATAATATATATTGATTTTAGTATTTTTATTTATTTTATCTTCCAGTTTTTAAAAAAGTATTAATAACAATTAATCAACTTAAGAGATGGCTGCTAGATAGCGTTAAGCCAATTCTATTAACAAGAACCTTGAGGTCTTTAATCACAGAATAATCTAGAATTTGTAGAGTCTCAAGATCTTCCTTGCCTTAAAAAAAGGTTCTATAATCAACCTACAGTTCTTTTCTTATCATCTTCATTTTGTAAAATAAGGCATCTTTCCAACTTCTAAATCCTGGGGGTTGGAACAAGATGATCTAACTCTAAGAAGAGGTTTAGACAATGTTCCTTTTCACATGAAATGCTGTTTCCTTAAAGATAGTCTAAAAAGATTGGAGTAGTTCTTGACAATTACCAGCTAAAGAAACAATTGCTGTTGGACTTATGTAGCTCTAAGTGGGAAGAAAGTGGAATAATTGTTAATTCTTTCATAGGTGTGGCTAAGAGCAAGGTGAGTGAATGAAATCCCAGCAAGGGTTAAGGATCTTAAATTCAGTAAAATGGCAATTATTCCTGGCCCTATGTATCACATTTTATTTGATTCTGAATCAAGTTAATCATGCTTCCTTCTTACAACATGCCTACATATATCCCAAGTCAAATAAGGATATAAATTAGTTTTATTCCAGAGGACTTGGAGCCATTTCTAACTTGCAAATCATATGCTTGCACAGGAGGAAGCAGGGGCTTTCAAACTGAGTTCAATCAAATGTTGTTTCAATGAAATCTTTTAATCTCTGAACTGAATTATAGCCTATTATAACTGCAAAGTTGGACTGGGGATATGGATCAATTGGTGGAATGCATTCTTAGCAGGAACAAAGCACAGGGTCTGTTATCCAGAACAACATAGTCCGTATGTGATGGCACATACCTGTAATCCCAGAGTTTGGGAGGTAGAGTCAGAAGGATCAGAGTTTAAGAACAATGTCAGTTACATAGTGAGTTCAATGTCAGCCAGGGCTACAATGTCAGGCATTTCAAAAGAAGAAGAAAAATAAAAGAAAAAAACCATACATTCTGTGGATGTTCCCATACCACAGTTTTTGCTGTTATAGTGTTGACAATAGCATGCCTTAGTTGTAGACTGAGATCTTAAATTTATACAGTATCCTCATAAATTAACTCTCAGCACACACACTTTTCAGTCTCCATCCAGTTGCTGATAAACAGCATAGACAAATACAAACACAAAACAAAAGCAAACAGGATATATTACAAAAGCTGAAAAATGTAACTATACACAAAGGATCCATTACTATTGAAGCAAGAAAGAAGTACACACAGATAAAGGTTCTGTCAAGTTTAAAGCTTTATGTTAATGAGTTTTTATTATATAATGTAGATAAACCTAGGATGATGGTGAAAATTAACATAAAGAATGTATAATATGGAGAGATGTAGATGATAGGTGATAGATAATAGTGGTGATAGATAGATAGATAGATAGATAGATAGATAGATAGATAGTCAGATAATTGATAGATAATTGATAATAAAATAAACTGATGACAGATAAAAGTAGAATTGTTTAAATTCTTCAAGCTTTGAGTAGCTTTAATAAATCATTACCAGCATTGTTTACTGTGTTGTGCAGAATTCTTCACAAAAGCTCTCACAAAAGTCCTGGCATATCCTGTGTCCTCCATCTAAACATGAAGATCATTATGAGTCAAAATAATATGTAAATAAGCAATGAAAATGAGAAGACATTTTTTGAAAGTCTTACATTGGCTGCTTTTAAACAGGAGTAGTTGTTTTGTCATATTTTTCAATATGTTGATTTTTCTATAAAAATGCATAAATTAAAAATCTAAAAATAGAGCCTTTGCCCATGAGGAACAAAGCTTAAGGTGAAAACACCTGAGTAAAAAAATCACACTGCACACATCACAGGAAGTGCCCAGCCCACCCATCCTAGCTGAGACATCTGCCCAGCCATTACCCTTATTGGTTGAATCAGACCCTTTAAGACTTCACCCTTCTCATTTCCTTAGATTAGTTGAACATTAACAAAGCATTTTGAGATTTTACTGATTGGTCAAGAAGCTCCTGCAATACTAGGAAAAGCTGCCAGCTATAGCTTAAGATGATACAGAATAACAACAAAAACACCAACTCTTCACTGAGCACTTGAGTGGACCAGTGGATGCCATTAAATGTTCTGCTGGTAATAACATTTCTTTTCCTATCAATCTAACAATATTAGTGGCTGCATTTTATGAGTGAAGAAACCAATACAAAGAGATTGAGACCTTATCTCAAACATTAATGCCATGAGAGAATCAATAATCAAACTTAGAAAATCTAGCTCCAAAACAGAATATTGTAAAACAATGGAAAATGAGGTTTGTAAACTTGTAGGCATATAAAAATTACAAGGCATTACCATGAAAAATATGCATACTTTTGTAATTATACACACACGGAGACACACACATGGATGCACACACATATACAAATATGATGATGATACATAGATAGATAGATAGATAGATAGATAGATAGACAGATAGATAGATAATGTGTGTATGTTTGTACTATATGAATTTATGCCCAAGAAGTTTTTTAAAATAAAGTTTTATGTACAACAACTGTAAGTACAGCACCATACAGAAATATATTAACTGATGTGAGCTTTCTTAAAATTTAGTGGAAAAGTCCTGAGTGCCAGGCTGGAACAATCCTTGGAGCAGAATGGCACTCTTGGAAGTGGAAGCTGAGAACTAGGAAGTAGCTCCTTGGTAGAGCATATATGTATCAAGGCTAGACCCTGGTTCAATCCCTGGGGTTTTAAATAGTCATTAATTAATTAAAATGAAGGTGGTGATGATAAATATGAGGAAGAGCAAGAACAAATACCGAACAAGAAATAGAGAGCTTAATCGAATAACTTCTCAAACAGCAATGGGGAAAAGCCCAAAATGGGGTGGAAGGGAACCATCAGTAACTTCAATAAGGAACACAAAGGGAAGAAAAGACAAGAAAGGAAGGTGTAAACAAACCTTAAACCTGCACTGACAGAGATGCATCCTGCATCTGTCAGTGTCCTAATGAAAGTGAAATGATAACATCCTTCCTCTGAAGACAACTTTAAGGGCAGGTTTTAAAAGCCTGCTCATAGACTCTTTGCAGAGGTCATACATCAGATCAAGTAATATCCCTGAGCTCTACCCTCTACCCTAAAAGGCAGTTAGGGTAGAAATTTTGGAATCAGATAAGTTAGGCTCTTGGTTAAAATGTTTCAATGAAAAGAGATCACTGAAATGTAACAAAAAAAAAAATACTTTATCAGGAAGCCATAAACATTTAAGAACCTGAAAACCACTCCAACAGACTTAAGGGGAAAAACAACCATGAAAACTTGAAGCATGGACACATAGGCCCCCTCCACTTTCATGAAGAGGGTATGTAAACATAGGAATATCTTTATGAAAGTTTTCATATTTAACAGTGTTGTCATTTGTGAGGATACTATTGGAAAAAACAGCATGTTGTACATGTTTGATAATTTTTATATATGCCTTTCTTAACAGAAGAAACAGATTAGTATTATAAACTTTCCTTTTTATTTTGGAGAAGTGGAGGAATACTCCTGTGAGTAAGTGTACAGTTTTTAAAGCTTCTTGATAGTAGTAAACATAGAAGTAGCAGTATGTGTCTGCGTGGGAGAGAGAGAAGAGAGAGACAGAGACAGAGAGAAAGAGAAAATGTGTTTTTGTATGTGTGAGTGTATGATTGTATACGATTCGGTGTGTGTGTGTGTGTGTGTGTGTTTCTGTATTTGTATGTGAATGAGTGTGTATAAGTGTGTGTGTGTTTCTGTGTGTGAGTGTATGTATGTGTATGAGTGTAGTGAATGTGTGTATGAGTGTGTGTGTGTTTCTGTGTGTGAGTGTATGTATGTGTATGAGTGTGTGAATGTGTGTATGAGTGTGTGTGTGTTTCTGTGTGTGAGTGTATGTATGTGTATGAGTGTGTGAATGTGTGTATGAGTGTGTGTGTGTTTCTGTGTGTGAGTGTATGTATGTGTATGAGTGTGTGAATGTGTGTATGAGTGTGTGTGTGTGTATGTGTGTGAGAATTTGTGTGTGAATGAGTGTGTCTGAGTATGTGTATATGTGTCTCTGAGTATGTGTGTGAGTGTGTGTATTTTGTAAGTGTGTGTATGAGTGGGTGTGTATTTCTGTGAGGGTGTGTGTGTGTGAATGAGTATGTGTGAGTATATGTGTATGTGTGTGAGTATGTGTGAGTATAGTATATATGTGTGTGAGTTTGTTTGAGTGTGTTTATATATGTTTGTGAGTGTGTGTATTTGTGTGTGTGTTCACTGTTTCTGGAATAAACAAGGCCTGGCTGCTGTGATTACTTCTGTGAGACCTAATTGGGTGGGATGCGGAAAAAAACAGATCTCACAGAGGTGTTATACTGTGCACAGAACTCATAATGTTATTTTCAATCACAATATGTTTTGCTCACTCAAATAATTGCCTTCAAAGAATTTATCTTCAATATGAACTCATTAGTGAAGTGTTAGAAACGGTAAATAATTTCATAGTAAAATATTTTTACTTGAGGCTAGAGAGTAGACTTAGTAATTATGACCAGTTGCTACTTTTCGGAGTTCAGTTCCAGGCACCCATATCAGACAGATAATAACAGCCCATTAAGTCCAGCTCCTGTCCAGTATCAGTCTAGTGGATCTGATGCACTCTTGTTTCCTTCATTGGTACCTATACTCCCAGGCAAGTACACACACACACACACACACACACAAATAAATCTTTAAAAGGAAGTGAATTATTATTTTATAATATAAAATTAGCGATAATACCATTATTTATTAAACAGAATGCTAAATGATATAAGTATTCATGAAAGTTTATATACACACACTGAGAAGTATAGCATTTTGTGACAGTTTTTGGATGTTTATGTATTTCAGACCAAATACGGAATTTCTTAATGACATAGTAGAAACAAATTTCCTTCATAAGGTAATGATATTTTAATCATGAGGCAGACCATTGATACTAGAATTGGGAAATAAGATGAATATGAGAAAGGACTTAAAAGAAGTTTCATCTGGAATTTTCAATGGCTTGACCATTGGCAAACCAAAAACAAAACAAAGAAACAAACCAAATCAAAACAAACAATAACAACAAAAAAAGGAGTTAAAAGAGTGTGAAGTTTGACCTGATTAAATAGTTATTAGCAGTGACAGAGAAGTTGAGAGGAGCTGAATTTAAATTGATGACAAGAAATAGAAATGAACAAGAATATTTACAGTGTTAAAATGAAGCTTATAAACAGAGCCTCTGGGACAGCTAATAAGCTATCTTCCTTCCATACACTGAAGTTCAAGGCATCACTAAGCTGAAACCAACAGCAAGAATACTGAATAAGCAAACAAATGATTGGTTAGCCGCAAACCAATGTATCACATATTAATTGGATGATATTATGAAGTTATGAAAATTGCTATAATAATTCTATCTGGGAGGAAACTGAGGTTCAGAAAAACATTAAGCACTTTGTCCTAGAGACTGGAATCCCATCCTCTGATTCTGCATAGTGATATACCCGTGGAGGGTAGACCCCACTAATCCAGAAAAGAAGACGGTTTCCAAACAACTGAAGATGTTCATTTATTTTTAAGCAAGAAACTCTATAAATCATTATATTTATCCAAAGTTGCTTTGTATTTCTGAAATTTTTCATTTATTTTTGATATGTTATTTCAAAATTAAATTTAATTCACATATTTTTTGACTCAGCTATTTTGGGTAATAACATTCTATTAACCACAGCACAGGGAGATGAAATATTTAGAAAAAACTTCATTATTTTGTTTTTTTTATCACATGTAGTATTTTGGGGTGTATATCACTGCCAGTATTTAAGCACTCCAGAACATCAACGACATATCTGATCAGCACTTATGGTGATTTGAATGAGCAATGTTCCCCATAGGCTCAGGTATTTGAGAACATGGTCCAGTTGGCAGTGTTCTTTGAGGAAGATGTAGAACATTTGGGACATGGAGTCTTGCTGGAGGTAGTAGTTTACTAGCATGGACTTTGAGAGTGTATGATTTCACTCACTTCCAGATTGCTCTGAGTGTGGATTTGAATCGAAAATGTGATCTCTTAGCTTCCTGCTCTAGCCAACTGCTATAACATTTTCACTGCCATTAAGTACTTCCCTTCTGGAACCATTGCCAAATAAACTCTTCTTTCTACAAGTTGTCTCAGTTTGTTGTTTAATCAGAGCAACAGAAATGTAAATAATCAAAATGAGTACCAGAGAGTAGGCTGTTGCCATGAACAGCCTGAAGATATTGTTTTTTGGAGGAATGTGGACTAGAAAAGAAGTTAATGCTGTAAAGAAAGATTAATGTGCCCTTGTAAGAAGAATGCAGAAGAAGTACTGAGAGAAGGTTAGTAGCTGGGAGTGCCTCAAAGAGTTTTAGAAAGGAATAATCTTAACAACCAGTCCCTAATGGCAACTAGATGCCATCTTGTGACAAGTAGACAAATAGTCTTGCTAATATTATCTACCCATATCCTAAGAACTTGCCTGAGACTAAGTTAAAAGGCAAAGAATGAAAAAAAATTTTTGATAGAAAAAATTTCAAGAGACCTTAACATATAATTGGTAATAAAGTTATTATTGATAATTCTCATGCAGCTCTAGATTGAAACAGAGCAAACAAGGCAGAAATCAATACAAAATATATAGTTTGGAAAGAAAAGGTTCTAGAAAGCTTAATTTTCAACCAAAGCATATACTTACTGAGAAGCTATAATTGTTAAGATTTGTTCAAGAAAAGCCTTCTGCTCTGCACTGGGTCAATGAAAAGAGTGACCTCAGAGCAATAACCTACTCAACTAAGCTGCCAACCAGAGAGAACAGATCTGAGGCATTTCCTGCTCCTAGAAAGCAGAACATTAAAAGTTTCTGTAAATGCTGTTCAAGTAGGTGCAGGCCTAATTTGTCAGTATTATGCCTGAAAGAGACAAGAGTAAAGAGAAACAGATTATGACTGTTAGTAGGTGGACTTTTGAAATGAAACTAAATGCATTTTGTGTTATAATATAACCATTAGTCTAGGGAGAAAATTTGGAGAATCCAGTGGTTTGGATGTGAAATAATCCCCACAGGCTCAGGTATTTGATTTGGTGGTGTTATGTGGGCAAGTTGTGGGATGTAGGAGTTGGAACCTTGAATTTCATACACAGACTCTGAGAGAGTTCATTACCTCATTCCACTTCCAGTTCACTATATTTTTGCTCACAGCTGGCTCTCAGTTGAAGATGTATTGCTCAGCTCCATTCCCTGTAATGTACTACCATGCCTCCCCACCATTATGGAACTCTTGCTAAATAAACTCTTCCCTCTCTAAGTTGTCTGGGTTGTAGAAGTATATTACAGCCACAGAAAAGTAACTAGTACAACGTTCCTTATCTTAAGAGATCAAAGTGACAAAAACAACTGAGAAGTGTGGACTTGCCATTTCCCTGGTCTCTCCAAGATGTTCACTATAAATTGTAAAATAAATATACAAGCATGCAAATCAATGCCCATTTGTGCAGGCTTGTGTCTGCCATTTGACCACCTGTGATTTCTTTCAATTTTCAGATATTATCCTCTGCCTTCGTCAGATCTGTCTTCTCAAATGAACGCCGGTTTTCTCCATGAATATCTGTGCTATTGCAGTCCACAGAATGGCTAAAGAAAAAGTGTTGTTGACACTGATAGCTAGTTTTTAAAAGAGGTTTCCACTAGACCTTTGACTTTGGTTGTGTTTGCCAAGAAATTTGGTGTCCAAAACTGTGTGGGCACAAATTAAACCAACGATGAGGAAACTGTTAGCACTTACACTTTGAAAATGGGGTCAGATGGCTAATTGGGCTGGCAACTGGTCATCTCTTGGCAAAGTTATGCAACTCCAGCAGAGTTATTTGTATTTGTGCTTTGAGGTCCAAAAGAATTGACACTAAAACAGCTAGAAGCTGAGGAAAGGGATCATTCCTTTCCTTTTTTTATTCCATTCTACATCTATTCCACCAATTGAACAATCTTCCCATCCATCCTTTCCAAGACGGGATGTTTGTCTTATTCTAGCAGTAAGAATTGGGCAAGTTATTCAACATGCTGATAAATTATGGAGTAAGGAATTGCATTTTATTGAAGTATATTATTAATTAGAGCCTGATGAAATAGTTAGGTGGCCTTTTCAGTTGACAGCTAGGAGTTAAAATTTGAAAGAGCTGTTTGTTATATGGCACAAACAGCATCAGATCCCAAAGCAGAGCACACAGGTCTGCGCCTCCATGAACACAAAGTGCTCTCATCCCTATAATTCTCAGTGTTACAATGTGCTAGTCACCACATCCTTTAAGATCATTTTCTTATCTCTTCATTTGTAGTTTGAGAAAAAGATAATGGAGAGTCTGGAATTACTCGAGTACAACCAGATTCACTAAAGTGATACACTAAATCTACTACAGTAATCCATCTAAAAGTCAAGTTTTCTTTAAATGACTATTCCTTCTTTTATAACTCTCCCCTACAAGAAACAGCCTTGAAATTGAGTATTGATTCATACACTCTTAAAATATTTTCTAATTATATTAAGACAGAATAAATGCTATAGCTGTTTATGCTTACATATATAACTTCTCTACATATATCATCTTAAAGACATCTGCGATATCATGTGCATATACACAATGGAGAATGCTATTTAGGTTTCTAAATGATTTTCCCTGCCCTTAATCTGTATTTAATCAGGAAACCATTCTGTAATGAGAAAACTGTTCATTTTAGTCTTTTATGTTTGCGATCCCAAGGTTCCTTCTTAGTGATTACATTTAGTAACTCCCTTTTGAGATCTGAAAGCACAGGCAGTTTTTCCATAATAAAAACTGGATTAGCATGTATCAGGAAGAGACACCACCAGCTGTCACTTTGAAATCAGACCACTTGGTCCTATTTGAGATGACAATGGATAAACCCATAAGTGACAGGCAGTTTTCTTATATTCATCTGACAAGTGAGTAATATAGAACATTACTTTCTAGTAACATAATAAAGTTATAAAAGCTACATTTGAATGTGATATAAATTATCAAAATAGAAAAACAACCAGGAGGTTGAATATTAATTCATTCATTTAAGCTGTTACTGTTATTGATATTCTCTGTTCTCGTTGCTGATCTCTGCTGCTGTCTCCTTGTTTGTTAATACTCAGCTACATCACACATTCTGGAAAAATTCAAGAGTGCACATGTTTAGGAATGATATCCATAATGATTAGAAGTTTAGAAAATATTCTTCTTATTAAAAGGTGTTTATAAACTGTAATATTCCAGAATCCCCTGAAACCAAAATTAGTAACTACTCACTATATTTGCTTTAGATATATCTCAAATTCTGCCCATCGTGACACATGCCTGGCCTGCAATAGATGGGAGATTTAGAAAATGCTTAATTTTGGTGACAGCTGATAATAATCATTATGAAATTAGGATATAGTGATACTCTGATATTTTTTACTCAGAATAGTAGGCTTAAAAGAGTTAATGAAAATTGTCAGAATTATAGACCTTTAAATTAACCACTTTAATTTTTGCTCCAATTAATTGCCTAAATTGAAGAACAATACATTGACCTTGCATATGTCCAAAGCACATAACAAGAAAAATTAATAATCCTCTCCATTAAGCCCTTTTGTTTCAATCTCCCCTGCCCAAGAATGAACAGTGACCTTAGACTGTTAACTGCTTCTACACGAAGTTTTCCAAGCCATCCCATCTTCATGTTAGAAGTGGAGAGTCTGGCCAAAGTTTTCAGGTAACTTACAAAAGATATGACATAGAAAGTTATAGATTTAGTATTTAAACAAAGGCAAATCTACACCTACCATCAATACCAAATCCACTAAACTAACTGACTCCAGTTATTTCTGAATGATTGAAGTAAGTTAAAAGGTAAAGTTGATTCTCATGCTACATGTTTAGCATAATTATTAATATATATTAAACCATAAAGGGGGTCAAATAGATTACAGAGTAGAAATAAAGAAATATCTTCCATTGGATGAATTTAGTTCCCTATTGAAGGGAGTTGAACTTTAAATGCTTATGAGACTTTGGCTGCACATTCCCAGTAGGCACGATGGCAGAGCAAATACACAGAACTGGGAACATTGGTGTCCAAGTGGAGAGACTGTATGTGAGAGAAGCTAATGATGCTACTTTAAGTGCCAATGAAGACAAACCTAGAAGAGAAGGAAAGACACTGCACTGAGGTCAGACAAGAAAACTGGATAACACGAGCAAAGGGAACTAAAATTTAAAAAAAGCAGAAAATAGATGAAAATGTCCATCACCTCACAGATTCAATTTGAAGCAAAATAAAATATAAAATCATTTTATATTTTGCTACCATGCAGGTGATTAGAAATATTGACAGACATTTATATAGAGTTCATTAGGAAGAATAAAAGATGATAGTCCAAGAATTCAAGGGCAGAGTGGTTTGATTTCTTTTTTTGTATGGTTTTACTGTGTTTATTACAGTCAGAAAGGAGGATGAGCAGGGAAGCAGTCAGGTAAGGCTAGAGAAAGCATGGGGGTACCAACTGTATAAATATCAGTTTCTTAATGAATCTTCCATAGTCTCTTCCTCCTTATATGTTTTCTTCATTTTACTACTTAAAGGTTGATTCCTTACACTTAACAAAAAAAATAAAAAAATAAAAAAAAAACCCATAAACTATGTCCTCTCTAATCAATACCACAACACTGTTCTCTCTTCATCATAATGGGAACAAAAGGGTAATGCAAAAATGTTTTCTATAGCTAATGAAAACTTAAAACACCAACCCAAGAGGACAATAAATAAATGAGAAGCACCACTGAAACTCCCCTTTAATTAATAAATGTAGGAAATTCAATTTTCAATGAGGACATCTCTCTAAGATATGACAGCACACAGAACAAATACCCAAATTGAGTTAGGAAAAGGACAGTTAGAACTAAATGGTGCATCCATCGCAACAAATTTTGTAAACCAAAACAAAGAAGCATACAGAACACAAGATAAAAATTCACTGTGGCCCATACCACACTTCCCAATTCCCTTACTACCGAAGTTATATTCAGTGAGATGGCTTAAGTCTCTGAGAAAGAATTCAGAGTCCTTCTAAAAAGAATTAATGACTATGTAGAAGACTCAAATAATTGGCTGCACAAACTGAGTCCATTTAAGACCTTAATAGTACAGTCCAGCAAGTGAATGCAAGCATTAACAATTTTAACAAGAAATCCTCAATTTTAGAAGAAAGGTTGAACATGAAAACTGAAACACTGAAAATAATTAAACAGAAATTATGGAAATGAAAGAGAAACCAACCAAATGAAAACCACACCAGAACCTATAAAGAGATAATGTCAACAAAACATATAAAAATGAGAATATGTGAGCACCTTCAGACTGTACATCAGCAACTTGGAAAGGAAGAACCATTAAACAATATCTATGCAAGCCCTGAATCTAAATAACTGCCAAACAAGATTAGTATACTGAGAGAAATTATCTTTGAAAGTTGATAATGAAAAAACAAAAGACTATTACAACATAATCACAAATCAAGGTGCTTCTCAACAATCAAACATACTCTGCCAAAATTCTTAAAGGAATACAATACTGGGAGGAAGAAGAAAGATTGCCTTATCCACAATACCACATTAGAGATTACACCCTGTCAAAGGAACAAATGAGCAAAGACAATCTGGAAAGAGTCAATCATGTTCAGGCAAATAAGTCCCAGAACTGAAAGAGAAGGAAGAGGGGAAACATCAGTAATCCAGCCCACCAGACTATTCTCTCATAAAACCCTAGGAAATAACAAGTACCTTTCAATAATAAGCCATAAACATAAATAGCCTCAACCCAATTTAAAACAAACAACAACAACAAAAAAAGCCACCAATGAGAACAATAGAAAAATGCTGTCTTTTTTCCAATGGATAATTTTGGCTTCTTTGTCAAAAAACCATAGGTGTATAAGTTCATTTCTGGGTCTTCAATTCTATTCTACAGATCTACCTACCTGTTCCTGTACCATTGCCATACAGTTTTTTATCACTATTGTTCTATAGTACAGCTTGAGGTCAAGGGTGTTGATTCCCCTAGAAGTTCTGTGCCAGACCTGACCAATACAGATGCAGATGCATCCAGCCAACCCTTGGACTGAGTATGGGGACCCCAATGGAGGAGTTAAGTGAAGGACTAAAGGAGCTAAAGAGGTTAGCAATCCCACAGGAAGAACAGCAATATCAACTAAATGGACCCTCCACCTCCCAGAGCTCCTAGGAACTAAACCACCAACCAAAGAGTTTACATGGAGAGACCCATAGCTTCAGTTGCATAAGTAGCAGAGGATTACCTTATCACTGGGAGGGGAGCACCTTGCTCCTATGGAGGCTAGCTGCCCAGTGTAGGGGAGTAGTGCTGAGGAGGGAGTAGGTGGGTAGGGGAGCACCCTCACAGATGCAGAAGGGAGGGGATAGGGGTTTAACTCAGAAGGGAGATAACATTTGAAAAGTAAATAAATAAAAAACCAACAAAATAAAATAAATAAAAAATAAAACATTAAAAAAACAATAGAAATTTCACAAATTAATTTTGCAACTATCAGAACAAACATTTTCTCATACCAGACAGAGAATTGACAACAGACCAAAGTCATGATATCACCAAACTCCAACTTGGTAGTACCAAGCTTGCTGGAGTTACTACAGGAATACAGATGACTCAAAGGCAGCAGCATCACTGAAAGCCCACCCCAATGTGACAGCTGATGACACTGGAAACTGTGGAGACCTTTTCACAATGTACAGGTCAGAGAGTCTCTTCCAGACAGCTTAGTGCATCTAAGTGTTCTCAGCATTCCTTGCAACTTCTGTAACCCTGGGGAAGGCCTTCTATAGTTGGTCACTTTCAGGAACTTCCAGAGTGTCCTGGCTGTTCTTGGTTGTCAACTTGATGACATCTAGAATTAACTAAAACCCAAATAGCTGGGCATATCTGTGCTTAATTAAATCATTTGAAGTGGGAAGGCCTACTTCTAATCTAGATCTTTGATGGGGAAGATAAACTTTTAGTCCAGACCTTATGAGTTGGGAAGACCAACCTTTAAAGATTTAAACTGGACCACACTTTATGCTTGAAGGCCATATTAAGGACATGGAAAAAGGAAGCTCATTCTCTTTGCCTGCTTGCTCTGACCTTCACTAGCAAGTCCATTCCTTCATTGCCATGAGAGCTTACTTTTTCTTGATACTAAAGACCCACTGTGACATCCAGCCTCATGAACTGGATTCTTGGAGTTACCTTTGGTGGACAATTGTTGGATTAGATGAACCACAGCTTGTAAATCATTCTAATAAATCCCATATAGATAGATAAACATGATAGATAGATAGATAGATAGATAGATAGATAGATAGATAGATAGATAGAGATAGATAGATTCATTCTATAAGCTCTGTTCCTTAGAGAACCTTGACTAATACACTGAGTCCTAATGAGCAACCTTTTAGAATTCCCTGAGTCTTAAAGAACTGACCTTTACTACTTCCTCCTGCTTTCTTAACAAGCTTCTCTACAGGATAGAAAGTTTCAACTGTTAACAGTTGCCTACCAAAAAAAAAAAAAAAAGAAAAAAAAGAACAGACACAAACTCTGTTTTCTCTAAGAAACAAATTAATTACCAGTGATCCCAAAATCTGAGTGTCAAAAGATGAGGACCAAACTACCAGGAAATTAGGAACTGAAAACAAGCAATATTAGTGTCCTTATATTAATTTAAAAAAAAAACTTCATTTGTCTTTTCTATATTTGATTTGGAGTCATAAAATTACATGTATATATAAGATGTGAAACTGGAAGTTAAAAAACATGTATAACATGAAATTGGGACTAACAAGGGGAAGGAAAAGAGAGTCGGTTGCTGAGGTAATAGAAATGTGATCAACATAAGAGTATATATTTGTATAGTAGGCTTTCAAAAGTTTTAAAGAAACAAATGGACTGAGCATGCTATGAGATGCTGATGTATTTTGTAGATGTCTCATAAGAAGCCATCAACAGAAATATTTTTCATACAGACCCACTCCTCTGGTGTGTGTGTGTGTGTGTGTGTGTGTGTATTTTAATATGATGCATGAAGATAATTTAGCTATCTTATAACAAATTAAATCTGAGTTTAAAATTCAACATGATGAGAATATTTCTAAGTCTCTGATTATATCAAAATGTAGCTAATTATTCAAGCATTTTCCCCTTCTTTCTTCATGTTTTTCTATTGATTTATTCTATTTTTATACCTTTTTTTTATTCTTTGGCAATTTATTCATGTATACAGAGTATCTTGAATTTACTTACCCCAGTGTTCCTTTAGGCCCTAAACACCTTTCTTTCACCTTCAAATCTTCTGATTTCTTTTAACCCTCTGAGCTTTCTATTGCTATCCACAGAATTGACTAGCCTTGGTTTGATCTTTTGCAGAGATTGTGCAGGTAGATAGCTGAAGTAAGTTCATGAGTGTAGTATCTATGCTATGTCTAAAAGACAGCATCTCATAGCATGTCTTCCCAGCTTTTGGCTCTTGTCGTATTCTGCCTCCCTTACCTTGATGTCCCTTGATTTGGGGAATAAAGTACTCAGTCATCAAAAATATGTCTACTTACTTTTTCTTGTTTATGTACACTAAAAAATTAATTTATTGAGCTCTAACAACATGAGTGTATATATGTACATATATATATGTATAATAATATTATATATATATATATACTTTTTCTTGTTTATGTACACTAAAAAATTAATTTATTGAGCTCTAACAGCATGAGTGTATATATATATATATATATATATATATATATATATATTATATACTTTAATAAATTTAATAAATGTATTATTCAAATTCTGAAAACCACAAAAGTTTGTTGAAAGAGAAGAAAAACCTGGACAAATTGATTTCCATTAAAGTCTCAGTGAAACATCAAGAAAATATTTGCGAAGTTTCCATTTGCAGAAGTTTCTCTAAGAATGTATGTGAAATGCAAAACTAGTAAAACTGAAAATAATCCTTAAAACAAAAGAACATTCACCAATTTCAAGTCGTGGATGAATGTTGCAGTCTGGATGAATGTTGCAGTCACAAGACATTGTATTGTTGTCAAAGCACAGATCATTAAATGAAAGGGATAGAACAGAATTCATAATTAAGTTACTCATATATCACAAACCGTGTGAAAAATGTCAAGGTAATTCAACGGAAAATAGTTTTTTAAAAAAAAAAAGCTCTGAATGGCTCAATATTTATTTATAGGAAGAATACATTAGTTTTGACCCTATCAAACACCATTTTAAAAATAGGAGTAAAAGATTTGACTAACTCCATGACAAGTTTCAAATAATCTATAATGGCTTCACATCAATTATTTCTCACAGTTCTAAAGGGTAGGACAACCCAAATAGACACTAGACTTGGTTCTTAGTGAGGGCCATCATTCTGGCTTGCAGATGAATACCCTTGTACTGGGTGCTTTTGTGTGTCAACTTGACACAAGCTAGAGTCATCGGAGAGAGAGAAGCATCAGTTGAGGAAATGCCTTCATAAGATCTAGCTGTAAGGCATGTTCTCGTTGATCTAGTGATCAGTGGAGGAGGGCATAGCCCAAAGTAGGTGGTGCCATTCATGGGCTGGTAATCATGGGTTCTATAAGAAAGCAAGCTGAGCAAGCCATGTGAAGCAAACAGTACACATCACCCCTCCCTCCATGGCTTTTGCATCATCTCCAGCCTCTAGGTTACAGCCCTGTTTGAGTTCCTGTCCTGACTTCCTTCAGTGATGAACAGCAATGTGGAAGTGTCAGCTGAAGAAAACCCTTTCCTGGTCAACTTGCTTTTGGTCATGCTGTTTCATTACAGTAATAGAGACCCTACCTAAGAGACCCACCCTGCCTCCACACAATCAGGGTGAAAGAGTGAGTCTGATTTCTCTACATTGTCTTCTAAGAGAGCTGAACACAGTGGTCTCAATACCACCCAACTAGGGATTAGGGTTTCAGTGAATGAGCTTTCAGGAGATGCATATGTTTGGCTTATAATATTGCTTGGTGGCTAAAAATAAAAGTTGTCTAATCGTTGAAATTGTAGATTATCTAGAACTCAGATACACCCAGAAAATACAGGGAATGAAATGGTAGCACCCAGTAAAAGGAAAAACATTGACAATAATTTGTGAAGATCAATATGCATCACTGTCTGCCAATCCAGAGATATTTCTCTAAAAGAAATGACACATGTCCACATAGTACAAATGTCAAAGAGGCTTCATTCATAGTAGATGAAAACCAGAGCCTATAGTGATAGGTGAATAAAAGAGCAATCAATTCAATACAACGGAACATGTTTTATACTGAGTGAAAGTAAGCTAGCATCAAATGACACAACATTTTGTATGCTGTTTATATGAAATCCCCCTCACCCCAAAAAAGACAGAAATGAGAACAAATGTTGCCAGTTGTCGGAAGCAGGAACTGACTACAGAGAACCAGAAAAGAAATTGGGAGCAACCAAAATGCTCTGTGTCCTGATTGAGCTGTGACTTGTGCCGCTGTACATATTTTCAAAATTCAGTGCATAATAATTGAATTTGTGACTTTTTTATGCAAATGGAAAGTTGATGACATTGACAGAAAGTGAACACACTTTGCTCTCCATGTATCCCTTTCCATATTTTTTTCCCCTGGCCAACGACGAAAAATAACATCTACCCTAAGAACCCTTAAAACTCAGGCGTAGAAGAAGGCCATCGTTGGAAACTGTTTCCATCTTTTTAAGCTGATTCTGGTCCTCTGAGAAATAGCAGGTGCTTAGGAAATGTATTGAAATGCTTTAAAAGAGTGGGTGTGTCTGGGAGGATTTGGTTTCTGGCTGCAGCAAATATGACATGTCATTTAAATTGAAAGAGAACAATTAAGGAGACATGATCAGTATCTGCTGCTCTCATGCTGCTTTCATTCCTCCCGTGATTACGCGGAGTACAGAGTACTTAAGTAGCAGTACTTCTCATTCTCAATGGCACACACTCAACTTCTGAGCAGAGCAGGGGGCGGGGTGGGAGCAGGGGCGAGGGAGTCGGGGGTAGGTTAACTCGAGCTCTTTCTTGTTGTTATCTTCGTTGTTTTCTATATCTGTCTCTGTTTAACATATCATATATCGTATGTAAATTTCAATTTTACTTCTTACAATTAAGAAAGTTTGCAGCATTTAAAAGTAAATTAACTACAATCTTGTTCTAAAATTCTAATTTAAATTTAATTTAATTTAAAGCTTTTGATATATGGATATATTTAGTTAACTCTTTATTGCAGGATTTTGGGCGGACGGTGAGAAAATAAAGCAGTACTTATACAGCATTTATCATTTTACTACAGACAAGAAAACTGAGCAAAGTCTGACAAGAACTCTGCCTTTTGCCTCAGCAGAGGAAAGTTTAACAAGAACAAGCCTCAGATCTTCATCTGAAATTTGAGTTGACTAAGCTGAGACAATCACAGCTGGCATCTTCACTCATTCAGACATTGTTTCTTCCTGTCCCTCTCACTGTGCAGTCATTTCATTTGTTTCCTGCAATTTTCTTTCCATGCATTCTGTGGTTGCCATTGGAACCAGGGAGAGCTAAGCATACAGCCCTGACAGGGACATTCAAGAAGTATAGAGGAGCTTTGAATTCTCCCAATGCTTTCCTCCTTCTCTTGCTGTTTTAAAATGTTCTATCATACTCTTTCATGATTTTTAATATGAAAAGAAGAAAATGGAGATGTTTGCATTGTGATGACAAATCCTTACATATATGTAATAATAAAAGATATAGGTTTAAATTTTCAGTAATTTTCTGCAGATTAATAGGCTTCAATACACTCATGCAGTTGTTTTTAAATGTTTGACATTTTCTTACTCCTCTTTTTATATATTACTTTTATATTTGGTTTTAATTAAATGCTTTATGTCGTAACAAACCAGTCAGTGTTCTTTGTTCTTACAGAGGAAAGCAAATCAGTTTCTTCTAAGTGTTGGAATTTTGGTTTGGGCCTAACAACTTTAATTTTAGAAACTCAAAAAAGTATTTCTAAATTGCTTAATTAATTTACTTTGTTTAAGGTAAGTAAACTTTGGAAACTTGTTTTAAAAAGTAGAAACTGGAAACCAATGCATTTTCTTAGCTGTATATAATCCACAATCTTTGATATACTCTGAGAATCAAGACAGTAAAATATAAAGAAATCTGGTAATTTTATTTTCTGGAAGATTGGCAAACTTAAGTCTTTTTCTTCTATCTTCATGAAAAACTCTGTATTTCAAGAACTGTTTGAGATCCTTTAACCATAAGCCACAGCCTCTTGCAGGGGCTGGAAAAGCTGGCCTCACAAAGGGCAGACAATGCTTCTTGGTTTAAGAAGAGGGGGAGCTAAAGGCCAAAGGGTAAATTCCACTTGTAGCTTGCTGCATTCCTCTGTGGGCAGAACTGCTGCTGGAATGGTCAACAGCCTTTATTCCATCAGACTGGCTTGTTACTTCCTTTGAGTATGACAGAGAAGTCATTTTGAAAACCTCAATGTATCGATAAGTTGTGGCAAATTTGGCTTGAGTCTTGATTGTTTTAGGTTTATGGTTTCTGTATTTGCTTGACAAAAATCTGCCCTGTGAGGTATTGTCTTTGTTAGATTCCGTGTGTAGGAAGAGAAGGAGGGTGTGAAGACAAAGTCTGTGAAAGAGTTTGTTTATAACATTTGTTCTTATTGTTTAGAAGAATATTTAAGCCATTATGGGAAAGGCCAAAAATAAAGAGAATGGATAATTATGAAGACAATGTTTTGAAGAGTACTTTTGAGAATAGAGTTTGAAAAAAATAAAATTAAAAAAAAAAAAAGAAAGAAAAGAGCCAGTTAAAAAGAATGTGTCCCAAATTCAGGTTTCCTGGCTAATTAGATTCTGGCAGAAGTAACTCACTAAAGCATTCTTCAAAACATTTGGGAATTGTCTGAAATCTCTCTACAGGGGACTGCATTGAGAAGTGCAGGCCCAACAGTGGGGAAAAAAAGAAGGAATCAATAAGGCTTTCCGAAGTAAAAAAAAAAAAAAAAAAAACCAAAGCATTCTTGTGCTATCCCTGCCCTTGGGATGTGTCTTTTACATATTAATTTGAAGGAATAAAACTTTAAGAGCAAGTGAGGATTATCAAATGTGGTAAAATATATATTGTTTTGATTCATAGCAATTTTAGTTATTATGCTCAAAAGACGTTGATGACATTTACCTGTGATGGAAAAATATTTGGGGGCTAGTGATTAATTAGAAGCCTTTCTTGGGAAAGCATAAAAAGCATGCTGGTGGAAGTTATTTATGGGGGTTTTCTCCTGCTGATCTAAATGGAAGGCCAATACTTTGAAATTCATTATGCCCACCTTAAATCCATCTTTACTGCCCCTCTATGTCACAAACATGCTTGACTCTAATGTGATAATGTGCTAGGTTTAGGTGCCATTTTTTATACTATTGTAGATTGAGCATCTTGCACAGCAGAAATCAATTTTGTTGCCGTTCTAAAGGTTAGATGCCAAAAATATGCATCACAACCAACGTGGTCTCTTCCTGGCTTGGTAACTGCCATCTTATTGTGTTGGCATCTGACAAAGAGTTTTCTTTACCCTTCTTACAGTGACTTACTGCTACCAGATCAACACCTCATTGTTATGACATCATTTAACTTTGATTACCCACCAAAGCCCTTATGCCCAAATACTATCAGACACTGAATTTTAGTACTTGAATTTTAAAAAGATAAATTTATTCCAAAATGGGTAAAATCAACATCTACCTAAGCTAGTTTACAACCTTTTGATCCCTTCATTGTCTGCATGGTAAGTTCAACTGATTTCTTTATCAAAACGTATCTCAGATTTTTCTTTCCTATTTTTAATGACTCCTTGTTTTGTAGCTTTTTTTTCTAAACAGATTTAGATACAATGATCTTTATAGATTTATGATGATTCAGATAGTGGTATTATGTGTGTATGTTTATGTTTGTCTGTGTGTTTCTGTGTGTGTATGTATGTATGTGTCTTTCTGTCTGTCTATGGTCTATGTGTCCATGTACTGTGCTTGTACCTTTATGTTTGAATGTATGTTTGCACTGGGTATTGATGAAGAGAGATTATGGAGGAAATGAGATAGAGGTGAGTAAAATAAGAATTATGGCAGAAAATATTTCTCAAAGTACATTTTGTCCTATATACTCTATACTACATATAAGAAATCCTTTCACTAGGGCTGAAGAGAGGGTTCACAAGTTAAGGACACATACTATTCTTGCAAAGGACCCAAGTTTCATCCCCAGTACCCATATTGGATAACTCACAACAACTCATAACCACTGCACACACCTGGCATAAGAAGAACACAAAATAAACTAAAAATCCCCTCAAGTTTAGTGACATTCAACTTCCGTTTTTCATTGTTGGATTGTCAGCCCATGATACAAACCAAAGGCTAAACCACTGAAGTACGAGTGAGTTCTATATCCCGTACTCTAATGTTTACTCTGGATTAGCAGACTAAGCTAACGATTCTTATAGTATATTATACATCTACAACCATGTCTAACCCCACTGGAATATTCCTAGCTTAAATGTTGTCCTAGACTAGTGTTTCTCATTTTTTGGTATCACAATTATATCACACTTCTAACTATGATTGAAAAGCTCAAGGAAAGTGAGGCATGGAGGCACCTGCCTGAAACTTGAGTATTTTGGACATGGAGCCAAGAATATAAGGAAGTCAATGTCATCCATTGCTATTGACTTCAAGGACAGCCTGGCTAATAAAATTGCATATAAAAAAGGAAACCAACAGCAAAAACAGAATAAAATAAAAAATAAATGTCATGTATTTGTGAGGGATGAAATTGTCATAGTAAGAATTAAGGCTTTGAACTTCCTAAATTACAATAAATACTACACATTCTGTTGGAGATCACAGGCATCTGTGAGATTTTATGGCAGAACTCTGGAAAACTCTGTTGCACCTAAAAGAGAATGAGATTAACGATACCTAATCATAGCATCACTGGAGACTTTAAGTGGGGAAGGTCAAAGTATACAAACACTATTAGGTAAAACAATGTGCTCTCTGTTCATGGAGAATTTGCATCAGACAACTCCATAGGCATTATTCTCATATACTTCTTTGATATCTCCTGAACAATCATTTTCAGCTCCTGGTGAAAATCATTTTAAATTAGCATCTACTTCATTAGGTTTCATTATGGCATTTCAATTACCAATATCATTAATTCTTTTTTCCCATCACCCACATTCACTTATACCTACCTCTAGCCTACTTTCTTCTTTTTTTTTTTTGGATCATAGCTTTGAAATTTTATTTTATTTTTTTTTTAATTTTTTTTCAGCAAATCAAAAAATTTTAAAAAGCATTCAAACAGAATAAAATGAAAAGAAACAACCAAGCAAAATACCAAGGGTCAGATATACTTATACAAGAATTCTATAGAGCCTTCAAACAAGCAATACTTTTTGAGTTATGTTTAAAAAATTCAGAACCACAATAAGCTCCTTCACAAAGCAAATAGTATTGAAATAGTGAAATCAAGTGTAAACCCAACAAAAATATATAAATTATAGTCCAGTAACCCTCATGAGTATACATGCAAAAATTATCAATGAAATAGTTGCAAACTGAATACAAGAGATATAAAAAAACAATATTCCATGAATAACTGAATAACTGTTTTTTTTTTTTTTAGAAGACCATACTCCATATACAGGCTGCATGTTTTGGGATAGCCCCCACTCCAGATGTTTGAGACCTACATGAAAACCAAGCTGCACATTTACAACATATGTGCAGGGAGGCCTAGGTTCAGCCCATGGAGGTAGATCTTTGTAGACTAGGTATGCTCCACGTTGGTGATTCAGTCTCTGAGAGCTCCAAGGGTTCAGGTTCGTTTACTCTGTTGATCTTCCTGTGCAGTTCCTATCTCCTTAGGGCCCACAATCCTTCCACCTATTCTTCTATAAGAGTCCTCAAGCTCCATCCACTGTTTGGCTCTGGATGTCTGTATCTGTCTGAGTCAGCTGCTGGTTATAGCCTCTCAGAGGACAGCTTGCCCCTGTCTGTTCTCAGGCTGGAGGTTTAGATTCTGGGAGCTCTGGTTGAATCTTTTGATACTCATTCTAAAAAGGGCAAAAGCACTCTCACTTTGGTCTTCCTCCTTCTTCTTGAGTTTCATGAGGTTTATGCGTTGCATCTTAGGTATTGTGTGTTTTGGGGCTAATATCCGCTTATCAGTGAGTGCATACCATGTGTGTTCTTTTGTGATTGGATCATCTCACTCAGGATGATATTTTCTAGCTCCATCCATTTGTCTAAGAATTTCATGAGCTCATTATTTTTAATAGCTGAGTAGTACTCCATTGTGTAAATGTACCACATTTTCTGTATCCATTCTTCTGTTGAAGGACATCTGGGTTCTTTCCAGCTTCTGGCTATTATAAATAAGGCCGCTATAAACATAGAGGAGCATGTGGCCCTGTTGCATGTTGAAATATCTTCTGGGTATATACCCAGGAGGGGTGTAGCTGGGTCCTCAGGTAACACCATGTTCAATTTTCTGAGGTATCGCCAGACTGCTTTCCATAGTGGTTGTACCAGCTTGCAATCCCACCAACAATGGAGGAGTGTTCCTCTTTCTCCACATCCTCGCCAACATCTGCTGTCACCTGTGTTTTGGATCTTAGCCAATCTGACTGGTGTGAGGTGGAATCTCAGTGTTGTTTTCATTTGCATTTCCCTGATGACTAGGGATGCTGAGCACTTCTTTAGATGTTTCTCAATCATTCGAGTTTCCTCAGTTGAGAGTTCTTTGTTCAACTCTCTACCCCATTTTTTAATAGGGTTATTTGATGGTCTGGAATCTAGTTTCTTCAGTTCTTTGTATACCTTGGATATTAGCCCTCTATCAGATGTAAGGTTGGTGAAGATCTTTTCCCAGTCTGTTGGTTCCCGCTTTGTCCTGTTGACCGTATCCTTTGCTTTACAGAAGCTTTGCAGTTTTATGAGATCCCATTTGTGAATTCTTGATCTTAGAGCATATGCCATTGGTGTTCTGTTCAGGAACTTTTCCCCTGTGCTCATATGATCAAGGCTTTTTCCTATTTTCTCTTCTATTAGTTTCAGTGTAGCTGGTTTTATGTGGAGGTCCTTGATCCACTTGGAATTGAGCTTTGTAAAAGGGAGATAAGTATGGATCAATTTGCATTCTTCTACAAGTTGACCTCCAGTTGGACCAGCACCATTTGTTGAAAATGCTGTCTTTTTTCCACTGGATAGTTTGAGCTCCTTTGTCGAAGATCAAGTGACCATAGGTATGGGGTTCATTTCTGGGTCTTCTATTCTATTCCATTGATCCTCCTGACTGTCTCTGTTCCAATACCATGCTGTTTTTATCACTATTGCTTTGTAGTACAGCTTGAAATCGGGATGGAGATTCCCCTAGAAGTTCTTTTATTGTTGAGTGTAGTTTTTCGCTATCCTGGGTTTTTTTTATTCCAAATGAATTTTAAGATTGCTCTTTCTATCTCTGTAAAGAATTGAGTGGGAATTTTGATAGGGATTGCATTAAATCTGTAGATTGCTTTCGGCAAGATAGCCATTTTTACTATATTAATCCTTCCGATCCATGAGCATGGGAGATCTTTCCATCTTCTGAGATCTCCTTCGATTTCTTTCTTCAGGGTGTTGAAGTTCTTGTCATACAGGTCTTTCACTTGCTTGGTTAGATTCACACCAAGATATTTTATACTATTTGTGACTATTGTGAATGGTGTCGTTTCTATAATTTCTTTCTCAGCCAGTTTATCCTTTGTGTAGAGGAATGCTACTGATTTGTTTGAGTTAATTTTATACCCAGCCATTTTGCTAAAGTTGTTTATCAGGTTTAGCAGCTCTCTGGTGGAAGTTTTGGGGTCACTTAAGTATACTAACATGTCATCTGCAAATAGTGAAACTGTGACTTCTTCCTTTCCAATTTGTATCCCTTTGATCTCCTTGTGTTGCCTAATTGCTCTGGCTAGGACTTCCAGAACTATATTGAACAGGTTGGGGAAGAGTGGGCAGCCTTGTCTAGTCCCTGATTTTAAGGGGATTGCTTCAAGTTTCTCTCCATTTAGTTTGATGTTGGCTACTGGCTTGCTGTATATTGCTTTTACTATGTTTAGGTATGGACCTTGAATTCCTGATCTTTCCAAGACTTTTATCATGAAGGGGTGTTGAATTTTGTCAAATGCTTTCTCAGCGTCAAGAGATATGATCATGTGGTTTTTTTTCTTTGAGTTTATTTATGTAGTGGATTACGTTGATGGATTTCCTTATATTGAACAAACCCTGCATTCCTGGGATAAAGCCTACTTGATCATGGTAGATAAGTGTTTTGATGTGTTCTTGGATTCGGTTCGAGAGAATTTTATTCAGTAGTTTTGCATCGATATTCATAAGGGAGATTGGTCTGAAGTTCTCTTTTCTTGTTGGGTCTTTGTGTGGTTTAGGTATAAGCGTAATTGTGGCTTCATAGAATGAATTAGGTAGTGTTCCTTCCGTTTCTATTTTGTGGAATAGTTTGAAGAGAATTGGTATTAGATCTTCCTTGAAGGTTTGATAGAATTCTGCACTAAAACCATCTGGACCTGGACTTTTTTGGTGGGGAGACTTTTAATGACTGCTTCTATTTCTTTCGCAGTTATGGGACTGTTAAGATGGTTTATCTGATCCTGATTTAACATTGGTAACTGATACTTGTCTAGAAAATTGTCCATTTCATCCAGATTTTCCAATTTTGTTGAGTATAGACTTTTGTAGTAGGATCTGATGATTTGTTGAATTTCCTCGGTTTCTGTTGTTATGTCACCCTTTTCAGTTTGGATTTTATTGATTTGGATACTGTCTCTCTGCCCTCTGATTAGTCTGGCTAAGGGTTTATCTATTTTGTTGATTTTCTCAAAGAACCAGCTCCTGTTTTATTGATTCTTTGTATAGTTCTCTTTGTTTCTATTTGGTTGATTTCAGCCCTGAGTTTAATTATTTCCTGCCGTCTACTCCTCTTGGGTGTTTTTGCTTCTTTTTGTTCTAGAGCTTTCAGGTGTGTTGTCAAGCTGCTAGTGTGTTCTCTCTCCAGTTTCTTTTTGTATGCACTTAGAGCTATGAGCTTTCCTCTTAGCACTGCCTTCAGTGTGTCCCATAGGTTTTGGTATGATGTGTCTTCATTTTCATTAAATTCTAAAAAGTCTTTAATTTCTTTCTTTATTTCTTCCCTGACCCCATTATCAATGAGTAGAGTATTGTTCAGTTTCCATGTGAGTGTGGGCTTTCCATTGTCTTTGTTGTTATTGAAGACCAGCTTTAGACCATGGTGATCTGATAGGATGCATGGGATATTTCGATTCTTTTATACTGTTGAGGCCTGTCTTGTGACCAATAATATGGTCTATTTTGGAGAAGGTACCATGAGGTGCAGAGAAAAAGGTATATTCTTTTGTTTTTGGGTGAAATGTTCTATAGATATCTGTTAAGTCCATTTGGTTTAAAACTTCTGTTAGTTTCACTGTACTTCTGTCTAGTTTCCGTTTCCCTGATCTGTCCAGTGCTGAGAGTGGGGTATTGAAGTCTCCCACAATTATTGTGTGAGGTGCAATATGTGCTTTGAGCTTTAGTAAGGCTTCTTTTATGAAAGTGGGTGCTCTTGCATTTGGTGCATAGATGTTCAGA
This sequence comes from Mastomys natalensis, assembly GCA_021653895.1. Taxonomy (NCBI): domain Eukaryota; kingdom Metazoa; phylum Chordata; class Mammalia; order Rodentia; family Muridae; genus Mastomys; species Mastomys natalensis. Next base: position 5,593 of record JAJTUV010002680.1, on the reverse strand, counting down.
ATTGAGAGTTCATGTTGGTTGACTTTTCCTTTGACAAATATGAAATGACCTTCCTTATCCTTTTTTATATCTTTAAGTTGAAAGTCAATTTTATTCGATATTAGAATGGCTACTCCAGCTTGTTTCCTAGGACCATTTGCTTGAAAAATTGTTTTCCAGCCTTTTATTCTAAGGTAGTGTCTGTCCTTGTCACTGAGGAGGGTTTCCTGTATGCAGCAAAAAGTCGGATCCTGTTTGCGTATCCAGTCTGTTAGTCTATGTCTTTTTATTGGGGAATTGAGTCCATTGACATTAAGAGATATTAAGGAGAGGAGACTGTTGCTTCCTGTTATTTTGCTAAAAGGGGAGGCATTGTTTGTGTAGCTATCTTCTTTTGGGTTTGTTGGAGGTGGATTACTTTCTTGCTCTTTCTAGGGTATGATTGCTCTCCTTGTAATGGGTCTTTCCTGTTATTATTCTTTGTAGTGCTGGGTTTGTGGAAAGATATTGTGTAAATTTGGCTTTGTCATGGAATATCTTGGTTTCTCCATCTATGGTAATAGAGAGTTTTGCTGGGTATAGTAGCCTGGGCTGGCATTTGTGTTCTCTTAGGGTCTGCATGACATCTGACCAGGATCTTCTGGCTTTCATAGTCTCTGGTGAGAAGTCTGGTGTAATTCTGATAGGTCTGCCTTTATATGTTACTTGGCCTTTTTCTCTTACTGCTTTTAAAATTCTTTCTTTGGTTTGTGCATTTTGTGTTTTGATTATTATGTGACGGGAGGTGTTTCTTTTCTGGTCTAGTCTATTTGTGTTCTGTAGGCTTCTTGAATGATTATGGGCCTCTCGTTCCTTAGGTTAGTGAAGTTTTCTTCTATGATTTTGTTGAAGATATTTACTGGCCCTTTAAGTTGTGAATCTTCACTCTCTTCTATAACTATTATCCTTAGGTTTGGTCTTCTCATTGTGTCCTGGATTTCCTGGATGTTTTGTGTTAAGAGTTTTTTGCATTTTTTGTTTTCCTTGACAGTTGTGTCAATATTTTCTATGGTATCTTCTGCACCTGAGATTCTCTCTTCTATCTCTTGGATTCTGTTGGTAATGCTTGCGTCTGTGACTCCTGATTTCTTTCTTAGGTTTTCTATCTCCAGAGTAGTCTCCCTTTGTGATTTCTTTATTGTTTCTATTTCCATTTTTATGTCCTGGATGGTTTTGTATAAATCCTTTACCTGTTTGGTTGTGTTCTCTTGTGATTCTTTAAGGGCTTTTACCTGTTTACCTGTGTTCTCCTTGGATTCTTTGAGAATGTTATTTATGTCCTTCTTAAAGTCCTCCATCATCATCATTAAAAGTGATTTTAGTCTGACTCTTGCTTTCCTGGTGATATGGGGAGTTCAGGACTTAATGTGGGAGAACTAGGTTCTGATGATGACATGTGTTCCGGGTTGCTGGTCCTTGTATTCTTGTGCTTGCCTTTTGCCATCTGGTTCTCCTTGGTGCTACCTGTGCTGTCTCTGGCTGGAACCTGTCTTTCCTGTTCTCTTGGTTGTGTCAGAACTGTTTAGGTTGGGTGTCGCTGCTGAGATTAGAGCTAGGGCCCAGGATCTGCTTAGTGCTTTGGTCCGGACCAGAAGGAATCAGTGCTCTGGGCCAGGAGTGAGTTCCTGGATCCCTGTGGGACCTGGTTACTCCATGTTTGGGGCAGGTGTTGCTCCCTCCTTGCTTAAGAAGCTGCTCGAGTTAGATCTCCTGGGAGCCACGCTTCCTTTGGGTTCTGTGAGATTGGGTACAGAGTTGCCGCCCGAGATCTGCTGAGTGCCCAGGCCCAAACCGGAAGGAACCAGTGCTCTGGGCCAGGATTTGTACTTGGGTCCCAGTGGGTCCCGGTTACTCCCTATTTGGGGCAAGTGTTGCTGCCTCCTTGCTTAAGGAGCTGCTCGAGTTAGAGTTCCTTGGAGCTATGCTTCCTCTGGGTTCTGTGAGATTACGTGCAGGATTGCTGCCCGAGATCTGCTGCGTGCTCAGGTCCAAACCGGAGGGAACCAGTGCTGGGGCCAGGAGTGAGTACCTGGGTCCAGGTGGGTCCCAGTTACTCCCGGTTTGGGGCAAGTGTTGCTGCCTCCTTGCGTAGGAAGCTGCTTGGGTTAGAGCTCCTAGGAGCCCTGCTTCCCCTGGTTCTGTGGGATTTGGCGTAGAGCTGCCGCCTGGGATCTGCTGGGAGCTCCGACCCAGACCGGAAGGAGCCGGTGCTCCGGGCCAGGAGTAAATCCTGGGTCTCAGTGGGTCCCGGTGGGTCCCAGTTACTCCCTGTTTGGGGTGGGTGTTGCTGTCTCCTTACCAGAGATACTGCCTGGGTCAGAGCTGCTGGGTGCCCCACTTCTGTTGGGTTTTGTGAGGTTCAGTGCAGAGCTGCCGCCAGGGATCTGCTGCCTGGGCCCAGACCGGAAGCGGAAGTCTACTTTCTTCTTTCATATCATGTGTTCTTACTGAGTTCTGAGGCAACCAAGGCTGAGAACTGATGACCAGCTTAATGGCGATTGCTTATGACAATGAAAAGAGCTATTGTCCTGAAGTTTGAGATAAAGTCTTGGTTCCGGTACATATGATAAATTATAGACAATGATTAACCTAGAAACAACATACACAGCCAAATCTTTCAAGGATGTCTTGTGTAAATGAGAACAGTAACATGGAATTTGGAAGGGGATATGAAATAAAATACTATAAACTGAGTAGCTCATATAACAAGCATTTGTTTGTCTGATATAGTAGTTCTGGAGGTTGAGGAATCAAAATTGAAGATCCAGAAGTGTTTACTACCTGGGAAGGCTCAATGTCTGTTCTTGAGCTGCAAATGGCTATCTTCTCTTCTCTGAGGACGGAAAGAAATGAAAAAGCTTTGTTAGGATCTTTTTTATATCCCATGAATGAATGATTATGGTTTGGATCTGAAAGGAATTCCAATGTGTCCGTATCAAAGGCTTAATCCCAACAACAGGATTCATATATGGAAGTTTGAAGTTAAGACCTCTAAGTTCATCAATGGATGAATCCATTGGCAATTTACAGTTAATGGTCTGTTGGGAGGGGGAGGAGACTTTAGTTGGTGTGGATATGTTGGATTTAGTTGGATATAGTAGGTCAAAGAAGATGTAAACTCAAAGTATTTTTGTCCTTTCTTTAATCGCTACCTTTGGAACTGCTCTCTTGATATTTTTATTGCATTAAAGTGAGTTTCCTGTCCTGGTGTAATATGGAAGACCATATTATAGAACCAAAATAGCCCAGTGAGTGAATGAAAATCATGAACCAATATAATATTTCCTTTCTTTTCTCGTATCAAAGAAAATCTGGCTGACAGATGAAGGATTAATATTTACAACTTAAGCACATCCCTAAGCCCCACCTGCTATTCTCATCACAAAAAAGAATTATAATTTCAACCCATGGACTGTGATTATGAACTTTGGAGGGAAAAAAGTATTTAGTAGATAGTAGAGCTCAAGAAATGTTTCCCTCAAATAAGCAAGTTTTAGTTTTTAACCTCTGGAGAATTTTGTAGAGAAGGAGAGAAAGAATTATCATATATATCTTCTTGAATAGAAAAGAGGTTAACAGTCTAGACATGATTGGAGGGGATCATTTTAGCTGGAACATGGGCAACCATCTTGCAGGACAAGAGAGCAGAATAAATGATTGACAGATGATGCAAGGGGTTGATATACTGCACACTCTGGAGAACATGCTCTTTAAACCACATTATTTACTCAAAATTTTTTAAAAAAATGATGACTTTCAAGAGCAGAAAGAAATATAAATAATCATTGGTAATTTGGGTGGAAGAGGAAAGGAGAATGTTCATTTAAAAGGCTACAAGAATACTAGCATTACAGAGGTGGGAGTGACTCAAGGTCTACTACAAGAAGTTATCAAACTAAACTAAAACTGAATGTGCAGGCATTGCTAAGTGAGACCGATTGTTAAGTATCCTGTGTCTAGAGTCAGTTCTGCATAATTAATATTATTTACAGTCTTAGTAAGTACACACGCACACGAACTATAAAGCATTATAAGAAGGGATAAAAAAATCTTTTTTATTTTAAAAACAATTCATACCACAAAAGAAAGGTAAGAATCTTTAGATTTCACAGAGTAGTTATAGCAGTTGGAGAAGATTCCATGAGTGATGAGAGCATTGAGGAAGAATTCTATTCATGACCTTGCTGATGAAGCAACTTCTTCTGTACAGAGACTGCTTTCCTCTGAACAAGAAGTAAGTCAATATTTGTTAAATAAATGAGTACCCTCACCCTAAAACCTGGGCCATCCACTTTCAGAGACAAATCCTTAAATATTTTTAAATTTCTTCAACCAATATTGATCTTTATAGATTTTTTAAAAATCCTTCTTTTAAAGTCAATTTTTAATTCTATATTTATCCAACCATTCATATTTTATATCATTCATTTCATTCAAATCATAATGTCTATTGCTGTAAGATTGGGTATAGTTTTCCCATAAATATTTAAACTCTGGCCTATATCTTTGACTTTTTCATTCTCTATTCCTAATGTTTATTTTTGCATTTTCTTTACTTTTCTCCTCAATCAGACTTGCTTTGAATTTGGTTGCATTAGTTGATTCTTTCAAAGATCAATCTTTAGAATTCAATTTTTTAGTCTATTGGTTTTGTTTTCCTCTATTTGGACTACAAATTAATGCCAACTTTTACCAGCTAGCTAATGGACAAATTTAAGAAACTTAAACCCTTTTTGTTTTTTAACTTCTTATTTATAAGAAAAGTATAATAATTACAAACCAGAGAGCCCTTAAAGTCTCAATGAGTTTAAATGCAATGGCTTTCAAATATACCTAGCACTCAATAAGGTTTATTCTAGTTTTGTTATGTTGCTATGATAAAACACTCCATCTGAAAGAAAACTAGAAGAAACATTTATTTAATTTACAGTTTACAGTCCATCATTAAGAAAAGTAGGGTAGGAATAAAAATATTCCAGGAAAAAAGCTATATATATGTTCAAGCTATATTTTCATTCTTGAAGCTTGACCAAAATAGAAATACTGACCTCATGCCATCACTGGAGTGTTCATGGAATTTTGTTTATTGCCTTGCTTGTTCTTTGACTAATTGTGTTTATTGTAGTGCTTGTTCTTTGACTGTTTGCATCTATTGAAACTGCTAGTCCCTCAACCTAGAACTGACCTTAATACTTGCATGTAATTAAAATGGTTATAAAAGCAAAAAGGAGGAGGGGGAATGAGATAGGGGATTCTAGAGGGAGGAAGTGGGGAAAGGGATGACATCTGAGATGTAAATAATAAAATATACAATAAAAAATTTAAAAAGAGAAAAGTATGGGTAAGACCTCAATAAAGAACCTGGAATCCATAAATCAATTGTTTTCAAACATGGCTAATTTTCTACATGCCGACTACCAATTGAACCAGCACCATTTGTTGAAAATGCTGTCTTTTTTCTTAAGATGGTTTTGGCTTCTTTGTCAAAGATCAGGTGTCCATAGGTGTGTGGGATCATTTCAGGGTCTTCAATTCATCCATTGATCTACCTCTATATCTCTGTATCAATATCATG